>JAPKID020004186.1:0-11839 GCA_026931265.2 Tropidonophis doriae
AGGTTTTCTAGTTTAATTTATTTTAGTCATTACTCTGTATTTATTGTTATTTATTGATTTTAACTTCCTGTGCACCGTCCTGGGTCCATTTTGATGGAGAAGGGCGGTTCTATAAATCGAAATAAACTAAACTAAACTATACAATTCTGTTATAGTAGGAGAGGTACTAGGACCAGGACTAGAGAGATAATATGTAAAAATGAAAGCACTGAATGGAAGAATCTACTTGCAAATTAAAATCACTTTATGTAGGAGTAAATCCCACACAGTGTTGGATTAGATTTTGGTAAGATTGCATTATAGAAATGCTTAAAAGGAGTTCAGAATTTCTAGGACAAATCTACTAAAAGCAATAACATTTTTATGTAAAAGTGACATCCATATTGATTCAAATCCTCATGGGTGTAGCATAACCTATACTGTGCTAGCCTGAGATTGATTTGATCAGCCATGAAGCTCACAGACTGATAATGCTCTTAATGTTGTCATGAAAATAAATGTGACAGACTTTATTCTCCTTGCAGGAAGGATGAGTTATTAAGAGAATAAATAAAAATAAAACGTCTGATTCAATATGTGACACCCAACCTCAACCACATTATAGTTTGCTACCTACCTTATGTGGGTAATAAGGAGAGTTGCAGATGGAATGAAAAAGTCATCCACTCGGTCAAATTGCTTCCCCACTGGCTGAGTGTGAATAGTATGATGAGAAATACTTCCACTGGCCTGGGTTATCACCTGGAAAACATATTATACATTTCTTAACTCATCATTTGAATCAGTGGTGGGATTCAAATAATTTAACAACCAGCTGAGTAGGTGTGGCTCAGAGATCATGTGACCGTGTGGGTGTGGCCAACTCAACGTCACTCACATCGATGGGCACTTCGCCTTAGCTATTACAATGTAATGCAGGTTAATTGGAAAGGCAGCTTTTGTAAGCAGGTTAATAAAAATTAGGCTAGAAACAACACCAGAATGTTGCCTTCCTGCCTTCCTTATAAGGATTAGCGCTGTAAAGTGGGAAAAAAAACAAAATGAGATTTCTTCCAACAACATCCCCATGGGGAGTCCCCATGGGGAGAGGGGGCGGTATAGAAATACAATAAATAAATAAAATAAACATTCTCTAAACTGCTTAAAAAGTTAGCCCCCGGTTCTCCTGAATAGGTGCGAACTGGCTGAATCCCACCACTGATTTGAATACTAAATTATCAGAAATAAAGCATGATAATCTGGCTGGCACGGATGATGTTATCTAGTTTGGAAAATGAAACATCTGCAAGAAAACAAGCAATCTCAGAGAGGACCAAGAATCCCTCATAATCTGGTGACTCTGAAAGTCCCATCTAGATTCTAGTAGCTTTTAAAGAGACAGGCCAAATACATTTAAAGCAGGATTGTCAAACCCCCGACCCAGAAGCCGAATGTGTCACATGTTGGTTACACCCAGTTTAGCGAAGGGGATTAAGGAAATCAAGTCCCAATATGTCACGTGATGCTGCCATGGTGGCACGAGTTTGACACCCCTGATCTAGAGGACAGCATGGGAGAATGCTTCGTTACGGTCAATTTACATTATTGTAAATCTTGTCCCAAAAATGACACACACACCCCTATAATTTAAATCCTTAAGTGGTTAATTTTTGATGAAATCACTCATTACATTTATTTATTTATTTTTATTTTTATTGGACTTCTATACCGCCCCCTCTCCCCAAGGGGACTCGGGGCGGTGTACAGGTAAGATTAAAACTATAAGAAAACACAATACTATATACAGAATAAAACAGAATTAAATAACCCTGTACCAATAAAATTTAAAAAACCTATAAACCCGATTAAAACATTTTAAGGTTGCAGCATAGGGGAGGAAGAATAAATCAAATCAAGCCAGCTAAACGGAACAGGTGGGTCTTGAGTTTCTGCCGGAAGGAGCGGAGGTCTAGAGTCATCCTAATGTCGGGGGGGAGGTCGTTCCAGAGGGTCGGAATGCACATTCAGAATGCACATTACATAATGCTTACCATTAAACAATGTGCATGTAAAGATGAATAGAAGATTCTTGCAATTCAGTGATTCATACATTTGTAATATATGTCTCTACATCAGCACCTCAAACATGATTCAACATTCAGTCAGTCAGTCAGTCAGTCAGTCAGTCAGTCAGTCAGTCAGTCAGTCAGTCAGTCATTCTATCAACCTTGACTTGGACGGAAACTAATCAAAGAGACAAGCAAACCTACAACTAAGGAGAAATTTCCTAACACTGAGAACAATTAAATAGTGGAACATCTTGTTTCCAGAAGTTGTGGGTTCTCCAACACTGGAGATTTTTAAGAAGAGATTGGACAGCTATTTGTATGAAATGATATAGGGTCTCCTGCTTGAGCAGGGGTTGGACTAGAGGATCTCCAAGGTCCTTTCAACTCTGTTATTCTGTTCTGCTATTCTAACCAGATTATAGACTTCAACCCAAAAGGTTCTATTGAATGGACTGAAGAAATGGCTTCTTTTTCCCTCTACCAGCAATGCCTGTGGCAGAACTATACAAAAAGTGACAACAAGTCACTATTCTAAGCCACAAAACAGACTTCAGAGACCAGCAAATAGGTTCCTTTTCTGCTGACGCATTCTAATTCAAGAAAGTCATTCATCTTTTTGCTTACTTGGGTTATCTGAATATGCCTGAACTGCAATGTTTAATGAGCTCATGAATACTACAGGTGAATAGAGATGGGGAAACCTCATATTTTCTCTTCATCTACCTCTTATTTACTCGGAAGTAGTGTTTAAGCTTTACTTTTTATTCTCCTTACCTCTTTAGGTTGACTCTTTCTAAGTTAATCTCTTCTTTTGCCTCTTTTTTCTTAGCGGTGCCTCCAGATTTAAATTTTCTTTACTCTTCTTTCTTTTCTATGCAAGCAGGGGTGAGATTCAGTAGATTCTGACAGATTCTGGAGAACTGATAGCAGAAATTCTGAGTAGTTTAGAGGCCCTCCGGAAGCAACCAGATCTGTAGTTCCTAGGCTCATATCTTACTTCATCTGGAAAACTCTTATCAGGCACGTTTCCAGATTTCTGGAACTTTTGGGAAGTCATTTTTCACCCTCCCCAGGCTCCAGAGTCTTTCCTTGAGCTTCATGGAGCTTCATGAAAACTTCATGAAAACAGCTTGCCTTAGGCTCTGAAGGCCCACTGGAGGCCAGAAACAGGCCCATTTCCAGACTTTCAGAACTTCCAAGAGGCCCGTTTTTCACCTTCCCAGAGCTTCCGCACAGGTTCTGCACTTACCTGGCATAAAGAATGAGCCACATTGGGACTCCTGGGAAGGATGGGGTGGGCAGAGCCAGCCAGTCCTTTGCAACTACCGGGTGAACAAACCAGATGTAAAATTAACATCCGGTTCACCTGAACCAGCCCGAACTGGCTGAATCCTACTCTTATTTGGGACAGACTTTTTTTTTGCTCATTGGAGTTCTCCTAGTTCTGATTTTCTTCACTGACTCCAAATAATCTAACAAGATGACCTATCACTTCTGTCCTTATTTAACTTAAGTTCCCAAAGAGTCCTATGTCCTCTCTTTTCGACTTCATTTAGATGTAGACTTGTGCAACCAGATCTGTAGCCCCTAGGCTCATATCTTACTTCATCTGGAAAACTCTTATCAGCCTATACCATACTTTAGTTGCTTTACCTATTCTTCTACTGTTTTCTCTTTGGAGTTCTTTGGAACAATTAATAAAAGAGTAGCAGGTTATAATGGGTTTAGGGAGCAGTGCTAGGGCCTGGATTGTGATGGGGATAAGAATTCAGCTTTTGCCTCAAAGTCAGTGCAATTCTATGTGCACCTAATTAGCACCTGTACTAATCTAATTATCTGTTTCTTTTCCTAAATTATTTGCGTATTGCTAGCTTATATCCATGCATCTGTTTTATATCCCTGCATCTGTTCTGCTGTAGTTCCTCATTGTAGTTAGGGTTTGTGGGGTGTTCCTGGGAGTGATGAGCTAAAATGACCAGAAATGAATACCAAGAGTATCTGGAAACCAAATCATGGAAATTGAACTTCTTTTCTTTTTGGTTTGAAAAGTTTCTCTGCTTATTCAAGTAGCTTCAAAGATGATTTTCCAAAAGATAACTAGACCAGTGGTGGGTTTTGAAATTATTTACTATCGCTTCTGTGAGCATGGCTCTGAGGGCATGGCTTTGTGGGTGTGGCAGGGGAAGAATACTGCAAAATCTCCATTCCGTCCCCACTCCTGGGGGAAGGTTACTGTAAAATCTCCATTTCCTCCCCACCCCACTAATTTGCTTTCTAGCTTCGTTCTCCTATTCAGAGGAACAAAAGAAGATTAGCTGGTAGGCTAGGAGGTAGTTGGGCAAGGCCAGCCTATTTGCTGGTTCTCCAAACTACTCAAAATTTCCGCTACCAGTTCTTTAGAGCCTGTGAGAACTGGCTGAATACCACCTCTGAACTAGACTATTTTTGGAGGAAGAGGAAGAAGACAATTCACTTCTCATCCAGGACATAGATAGGGTTTCCCTTGATCAACCTCCTCAGTCTAAAGAAGCTACTTGGATAAATAGCAAAATGTCTCAAACCAAAAAGAAAAGAGGTCCAGTTTCCATGACTGAACTTCCAAACAACTTTACCTCAATGATTGAGCATCTTCATCAACATATAAAAGAGTCACCAATGTGTGAAGGTCATTTAGACCATCCAGTTAAAGCAAATATGAATCTATATTGGGCAGGAGTAATATAGTGGATGCTGGAAATGGACCATCACCTCAACAACAACAAAGGCACAACTTCACACTGTGCAGGAGAAGGCAATGATAAGTTATTCATTTATTTTAACGAAGAAAACCATATGGATGGAAAAGATAAAATGGTTGATGATACAGTGTTAGCAAACAAGCTCCTGAGGTTGGATGGTACTCAATATGTTAGTGAGGAAAAGCTAAGGATTTTTCAGAGTACTAATGAAGTCTACGAGGTGGCAACATTAAAACCTTCAGGACGTCTAATTGCTAAAGTTGTTATTTGAAGCACCAAAGACAGAATTAAATGAGAGCATGGAAAAAAGTTCTGCATGTTGAAAGATGAAATAAATCAACTATATACTGACGTCTTAGGCAACAGTAAATTGAAATTGACTAAATTGGATGCTGCCATCAGAACATTATATTGCTTACTACTCAGGATATGAATAACTAAAAGGAGAGGTATTGCTTTCATAATCAGAAAGGATATAGCAAGAAGAAAACAGTGACTGCATAGACTTTAAAAACAAGCCTTTAATATGACAATTGTCCAGGTTTATACGCTAACCACCAAGGAAAGTTGGGAAGAGAAGTTGTTGAGCTTTATGGTTAAGTTACATCTGAAGTCTACAGAGCATGCAAGTGAGAGATGCTGCTCAAAATTGAAGACAGGAATGCAGTCTTCAAACAAGCAAAACAATACCTAGATACAGTGCATGGACATTCCAAGATGGAATACAGCAGGGAAGGGATTCAAATAATGTAACAACCGGTTTGCCAAGCGTCAAGTTGGTAGTCATGGGAGCCATGGCCCAATCTGACCCTGGATGAGCCAGTTGTTTAATTTTCCTCACCACCCCTGCTATCAAAGTGGATTCTGGGCACTGTGCTGCAATGGAGATATGGACAAAGCAGCTGGCATGAGGGAAGGGGGGGGAACAAGGAGAAGAAAGAGGGAAAGTGGTTTTCTCCTTCACTCACACTGGCTGCGCGATTGCCCATTTCTCCATTGCAGCACAGTGCCCAGGATCCACTTTGACAGAGGGCTGGTGGAGGTAATTTCACAACTGGTTTGCATGAACCGGTGCAAAACAGCTAAATCCCACCACTGGAATACAGGTAGTCTTTGACTTAAAGACCACAAATGGGACCAGATCTTTTGTTGCTAAGCAAGGAAGTTGTTAAGTAGGCTATGCTTGATTTTATGACTTTTTTTGGCCGTGGTTGTTAAGCAAATCACTGCAGTTGTTAAATGACTCATGGGTTCATTAAGCAAATCTGGCTTTCCCCTTTGACTTTGCTTGTCAAAAGCTCCCTGGGTAGATTGCAAATGGTGATCACATGACTTCAGGATGCTGCAGCTTCCGTAAATACCGTAAGTACCTGTTTCCAAGTGCCCCAATTCTGATCACATTTCTATGGATGTGCTGTGAGGGTCATAAGTGTGGTTATGACTGGTTGCAAGTCACATTTTTCAGTGCGGTTGACACTTCAAATGATTAGTAAACAAATGATTATAAATTGAAGACTACCACTAAGCAGAAATGAAATTATTATTAGTAAATAGTGGGGATGCGGTGGTTCAGTAGCTAAGACCCTGAGCTTGTTGATCACAAAGGTTGGCAGTTCAGCAGTTCAAATCCCTAGCACTGCATAACAGAGTGAGCACCCATCACTTGTCTCAGCTTCTGCCAACCTAGCAAATACAAGTAGAAAAATAGGGACCACCTTTGGTGGGAAAGTAACAGCATTCCATACATCTTCGGCATTTAGCCGTGCAGCCACATGGAGACATCTTCGGACAGTGCTGGCTCTTCGGTTTTGAAATGGGGATGAGCACCACCTGCTAGAGTCTGGAATGACTAGCACATATGCGCTAGGCGAACCTTTACCTTTATAACTAAATAGAAGCAGACGAGCTCAATTCTAACTACAAAGATACAGTCAGGGCTGACTGCATCTTGTTTTAAAAGCTGTATTATACAACTTCAACCTGCCTCTTTTGAGCATATAAGGCACCAATGAAAAGGAATGGTAGAAATCCATAATCAACATGGTCTGCCAATCCATTTCTATATTTGGCTGTGTATCCAAACTCAATCAGACTTAATGTCCTAATTAGGATGGTTTTGTTAGTGATGAGATGGGAAAGGTGGGAAGCAAGTCTGAGGGATATACCAGAATGGGTATTTTATTCGTCAGTACGCATACACACTTTGTAATAAAAGTTCCACAATTCCCCAATATTTTTTGTTTCCTGGAGGCAATGCAGGCAATTCAGTTGTCTGAAGAACAAAGCAGCCTCAATAGTAATTTTGCCCATTGGAGCGCATGTCTAATTAGGAGTGAGAGAAATATGGGCTTTGTTTGCATTTTGATGTAGTTTTACTCCATTCCCATTCTAGGAACCTATATACAAGCCAGGTTAAACACAATTACCATCCCTTTTCTGAATGAAGTGATGCAGTTCTCAGTTTAGGGAAAAAAAATATACCTGAACGTATCCGAGAGAGGTTTCACTTGAATGCATATATTTTAAATGCATATATTTTGATTCAGGACAATTTCTGGGAAAAGCTGCATGTATTAGAAAAAGAACATATAAACATGTACATATTAGGAGAAGCATGCCAAAAAATCTTTTTTTAAAAAATAAATACATTGCAATTCAATGCACAAATGGAGCAGAACATACGTAACAAAAAAATCTAGGTACAGTCCATTGGTGAAATTCAAAACTTTTTACTACCGCTTCTGCGGGCGTGGCTTAGTGGGTGTGGCAGGGGAAGGATGCTGCAAAATCTCCATTTCATCTCCACTCCAGGAAAAAGATATTGCAAAATCTCCATTCCCACCCCGCTCTGGGGCCAGCCAGAGGTGGTATTTGCCAGTTCTCTGAACTACTCAAAATTTCTGCTACCGATTCTCCAGAACCTGTCAGAAATTTCTGGATTTCACCACTAGTGGAGTCAGTAACAAGCACGGTGAACGATTTCACGGGGACATTGACACAATGGAAAAATAATTTCAGGGCAAGTGGAATCTATCAGTTCTAGCTTGACTATTGTTGGACACTGCAGCTACCAGTAGATACACTGGATGCTGTGTGCAAACTTTGATCTTGTGGAACTCATGCAGATGTCGGAAGCATTAAGCAATGAAATACATTATTAAAAGTTAATTTCATATTTCTCAAGATTCCTACATGATACAGTGATTCTGAAATTATAGTTGCGTTTCATTTGGAGAGATCTATCATACTCTGCAAATGTTTTTTCAGGAAGCAAAATCTTTGAAAGGAAAATGCTGCCCAGTATTAACTACTAACATGGCTTGATTTATTTTGAAAACCCAGTTAAGTGCTTATCTTTAGTATCACAATTGCAGGACAATGTGCGACTGTCACATTGTTAAGTGTGGGTATGTGATTAAAATATTGATAATATTCCACAGGAAATATTTTTACTTAATAATCACTACTTCTTGGGATGTGGAGGAACTTATCAGAAGCCAGCTAATGTTTTGCATTCCCAGTCTACATTGCTGCAGCAGCTCATTTAATAGCAAGCCCAGGTATTTTAAAACCAAACCAGTACTGGAAAAGGGTAAAGATGTTATTGGTTTTGTTCCCTCTGATTGTGGCAGAGGACAAAAATGTGCAGAGGGTGAAGCTGCAGTGAAGATTTAATGAGCCATAATATGACAGATAATGTAGAAATGGGATGCATGGCTTTCAAGGACCATCAAAGGCCCAATCAAGCCTATTAGAACATTTGGAAGGATAGCTCCCCCCCCTTTCTCCTCTTCTGATCTTTGGAGGAGGTGCTAAATTAATCCAGAGAGCTAAAGAAAGAGAAATAATTCATAATTTGCACCCAAAGGACAAGAAATCAATGCTAAATTCCCGTTGAAGCAATGGATTTCACTATAAGAGGCTGACATTCATCACCCTTAATTATAAATACACTTCTCTAACTTCAGTAATGAATATACTCTTCACTCAGTCTCTCTTAGTCCAGATTTTGGGCTGGCCTCCAATTGATATGGTACCTAACAATCCATTTGCAGCAGCAATCAAACTATTCAATGCTAAAACATAACATGCTGACATTGGTGATACCTGATAAAGGGAGCATTGCATGGACACATTTAGACAGCGAAGAAGTTAAGCACAACTAAACAGCTGGAATCATTTCTGCATAACCATCAGTGCCAATGGTAGGATTCACTTACCTGTGCTACCAGTTTGCAAATAGGAACGTGCATGCATGCTCAGAAGGTCGCATATTATGTCGGGATGGGTGGGCCAAGCCTCCAGCAGCCGCTGCTACCAGTTCACTGGAACTGGTAAGAACTGGTTCAATCCCACCTCTGATCAGTGCCCAAAGTTTTCTTCATTCCCCAGGGACAATATTACAATACTAAAGTACAGGTACTTTACCTGTACCTTGACTTAGGACCACAATTTAGCCCAGGATTTCTGATGCTGAGATAGTTTTTAAGTATGTTTTGCCCCATTGTATCACCTTTCTTGCCACAGTTATTAAGTGAATCACTGAATTTGTTAAGTTAGCAATGATCTGTCCCAGTGCTTGGGATGACAGACTTTATTTAGGCTAACAATTAGTTCTAACCACGCCTGCTTGGCTCACTAGCACAGCAGCTGTTCAGCACTTTTGACAGCTCCCCACGCCCTGCTCCCTGTGCTGGGAGAGGACCAAAGTGCAAGCAACATGGTTATTTAGTGAATCTGGCTTCCCCATTGACTTTGCTTGCAAGAAGGTTGCAAGAGGTTATCACATGACCCCAGGACACTGTAATAGTCATAAACATGAGTCAGTTGCCAAATGTTTGAATTTTAATTATATGACCATGGGGATGCTACAATGGTTGTATGTGTGAAAAACAGTTAAAGTCACTTTATCTTTGAACAGTCACTAGATCAGGGCAGCGGTGGGATTCAGCTGGTTTGGGTGAACCAATTGTTAAATTGCTAGCTGGCCCCACCCCTTCTTTTCCTGCCCCTTCCAAAAGCCCCTCCTGTACCCCGTTTTGGTGCCCAAGTACATGCAGAGTGGCCTACTAGGCCCAAAATGGGGCACACACCCCTTACAGCCCTTTTTTGCTCCCAGAAGGCTACAGGGAGGCCTACTACACCCAAAACCAGTCATTAGGAGAGAACCGGTTGTTAAATTATTTGAATCTCACCCCCTGGATGAGAGCTGTCAAACTGGCGGCTTGTGAGCCAGATGCCTCACATGCAGGCCACGCCCACCCCAGCTCCATGAATGGGAAAAAGTCATGAAACATCATGTGATGGCAATGTGAAGCTGTGAGTTTGACACTTGTGCACTAGATGAACTGTTGTTAATCAACTACTACCTGTAGAACCAGCAACACTGCAAGTAGGTTCAGGGTGTGTCAGGAAGCTATGGCTAATATTAATCTGGAGTCAGGTTTTGTGATGGTGAGCCCAAATCAAAATTCAAGTCTTGGCATATGTCAATGTGTGCTTCCATGCAGATTTTGCAGTGTTTTCAATTCAAAGGCAAAACAAAAAATGTTTAGAGCATCATGTAGAACCAGTACTATCACTGTTTCTAGATCTCCCCATACCAGTTCTATCTAGCCGCCCTGGGTCCTCCACGTTTCTTGGGACGCCACAAACGGCGCGAATGGCAGCAGCGTGGTCATGGCGGTCGGCGTTGTGGGTTGTCCTTCGTCGCTGGAAGCGGTTGAGAAAGCCTAGTGCCCAGTCTTCGTCGCCAGTGTTGTAGCTCGAGACAATGAGGTTCGACACAGGCTTCTCATTCAGCTCTTTATTGGTGAGTGACTTCAGCTTGCCAGACAGCGACTTAAACAACCTGCGCAAAACAACTCCTTATATACATTTGGCTGGCCGGAAGCCCGGCAGCCTGATTCGCTATTCAGCCGGCCGTGTCTCAGCCAATCAGACGCGGCGGCCGGAAGCCCGGCAGCCTGATTTGCTATTGCAGCCGGCCGTGTCTCAGCCAATCAGACGTGGCGGCGGTTGGATTTGAAATCGGCCACGAGGACTCAACAAGGATCACATGACTACAGCTGACTATGGCAATGTGGTGGCACTACTGAACAGCAGCCAGGCAAGATATTTTCCAAATGTCATTCCTTCTGGCATAATGCATCCTAGCATTCTGTAAGTTAGTTCATTTGAGATAGCTTTGTATTTTATTTTATTTTTATTTTATTTTATTTTATATTTTATATATTTTATTATTTTATGTTTTATTTTTGTTTTCACTTATATTTTTTATTTTGTTTTTCCTCATGATGCAGCATTTCACCCAATTGAAGGTTGGGTGAAAGCACACACAAAGATATTGGCAGTATATAGATTCCACAGCAAAGGAAAAGTGAGACTAAAGGAAGTCAATGTTAGCACAAGGCCAGACATATTTGGAATCGGTTAGAACTGATCAGGATCCTGCCAAGAAAGCTTTGATTGATGGAGTTTGTATAGAAGAAGGGAAATTGTTTCTTTAGTAGAGTGCAACAACCCCTGAGTAATTGTATAAACTAGTGATATAAATTCATTGTGATAATCCAAAATTTTTGCTAAAGTTAAGCTCATTCCAGGTAAGTACATGGATGTGTTTTCTTGGCAAGTATAGTATTTGGATGCTATGGTGGCAAATATCTATAACTCGGGTGTAGGATGAGGTTGGAAGTTGGTTCTCTGAGCTTGTGAGTTAGTTTCCAAATATTTCATTACCAGGCTGCATAACATTTTCAGTGGAGTTTAGGGGATGTCAGTGTTATTATTCCTCAGTTTATAAGGACTTCATGTGGTCTTGTGATAGTGAGGGTCATATCAGGTCAGTCATGTGATGGCTCAAGTGTGGGTTGTGTCAAGTGACGATCTTATGATGGGTCAGGTGTGGGTCATAAGTGAGGGTCTTGTGATGGGTCTTTTGATGGGGAGGTCATATCGGATGAGAGTTTTGGGAGGTGAAGTGCTGGTTGGAGGGGCTGCATGGGTTGGTTGAGGGTCAATGCTGTCACTGGTTGGCTGTGCAGTTGAATTTAG
>JAPKID020004187.1:0-11839 GCA_026931265.2 Tropidonophis doriae
CCGCTGCTCCATGGTGCTCAAGCGATCCAGCGTTCCTTCGGAAAAGGGACAACGTTCCCCCGCATTTTGTCCCTCCGTGTCTAGGACAAAGCGGGGCGGGGGCACTGACCGCCGTCAGCTCCCCCATCCCCCGCAAGCCGTCCCTACGGTCGAGGGCCTTTTCGGGGCCCCTAGCCCCCGAAGGCGCCAAGGAGAGAACGGCAGTGGACGAGCAAGAAAACTCGACCATCTCCTCCGGAAGCCGGAAGCGATCTCGGTCTTGGATGGGTTTTAACTGCACATAAAACATGCTGCTCTAAGATATGGGTTCCAATCAGCTTTTTGTCTTATAAATATATGGTTCAGCATAATGATCTCTCTCTCTATGCTATACAATTACACTCAAATAATATATGCAATATATCATCAGTCCTTGATATTCTGCAAATACATGTATGCTCATGATAGGGGACTCAATTATAAATTCCATATTTTACCATTGTATGCTCAACTCTTGTATACGGAAATATCCTCCTAAGATATTTTGGGAGTTAAATATTTTTTCATTTTAAATTATATCTGTAGTAGCTCATTCAACATACCAGCCTTACTGAAAGTACTTGTATCAGTATCCCAGCCCTCTGGAACTTTTACAGCTGAAATTCTTTGTGCAACTATTTAACTTCTTATTGTCCAGGTATTTTTAATTCAAAGACAGGAAGACTATAAGTCCTAATGTAGTTTGTAAGCTGCACTGACCTGGGTAGTCAAAGTCAATTCTATTCTGTCAAACACAATCTTGGGAATCTATCCATTTCCACCGAAGTAATTTTCCACCAATAATTATGTCCTAATCCTTTAATGTACTTGAAGGTCTAGCTGTGATAACTGGAATCCTTTATCCTTATCCATGTATTCTTCAAGGGACATAACTGTGTTTGTTCTTAAAGTAGTGCATGTTTTAAGCCTCACTCAGGAATGCTATCAGCTTTATCGCCAGATCAATATTTCAAAACGTTTACCTAAGAGTTGCCCTTTAAGGAACAATTTTAAAATTCTAAGCCCAGACATTAAAGATACATACCTTGCCCTGGCACATCATCCCTTCCAAGAATAAAGAGCTTGTAGCCACACTGTTTTTCTAGGATTTCAGGTAATAATTTGAAGACAAAGGTTTCTGTCAAATATACATAGCCTGATATATTGTGAGGATATAACACATATGCATCATAGACCTTTTCATCTGAAACTAGAAGGAAAGAGAAAAACCAACTCTGTGTTAATGAGATAATTTATAGGAATAATTTATTATAGAAATTTACATTTCATGTGCCTGAATTATTAGTTAAGGCAATAATACATCCAGCTAAGACATAAAAAGACCAAACAATACTTTGCATAGATCAAACAATACTTTAATATCACTAATTAAACAGATGGTGCTTGTAACTTCAGGTTAAAGGTTATGGTGGGAAAAAATGTTACAACATAAGCTTATTAACCAAACATTCCCTGTCATTTTTTATGACTTAATATCATTAAGTTAGAGCTAAAATTCTTTATAGGAAAGCCAAGACACTAGTGAAAATCCAATACAGTATCTAATTTTTCAGACTACACTTTAAACCAAGTGTTACTATTCAAATCATTTTTTCCATTCCTTTTGTACCTGACATAATATTAATGTCACTTAGTGTCATTTTGGAGAACAGAAATATCTGTAATAAGTCAGTCAGTCAGTCAGTTAGACAGACAATCAATCAATCAATCAATCAATCAATCAATATTTCATGCCTTTAAGTCAGTGTTAACTTCTAGTGACTGGCTAGGCAGGTCCTGCAGAGTACACACGATAATATACAAAGGATATAGCAGTTAATTGGTATCAGTGTACAGTACAAGACTTTATAGACGTTTTAGTTTCCTATATTCTTCTGCCCATCCCTAACCACACAAGACAAGAGGTTAGAGTGTGAAAAAGTGTCCATATCTTGTCCTCTTTGTTTTATTTTGTTTTGTTTTGAATTGAGAAAAAATATCCATAAAGTTCAAAATTGCAGCTCAAAAATTCTACTTTAAAACAAAATCAGTAGATAAAACAATCAAGGAATTTCAGTTTTGTCATTCACTTTGGTTGCTTTTCCCCCCCACTCCTTTTATTGAATTATGAATGAAACAGATAAATTCTTTGTTTTTAAATTCAATTCCTATAAATAAATGCAGCAGGCCTAACATTTTAATCCATGGCTTATTGATGTTATTAATTTCCCCAAAAATTTTAAACAAAAAGGTTATAGCTTTTTTACATAACTACTACAAATGAAAAAAAAAATGCTCCTGGTTTTTCAAACAAACTTACTAATATTTGGAATAATAATTTTGGGTATGTATGTATGTATAATATATATATAATCTGTAAAAAGAAATATTTCTTGCTAGAATGGGTTCATTGTTCACAAATTTATCATTTATTCCAAAACACAGGCTTTTCATATGACAAAAAGGCTTCTCTCTCTTTCTTAGTAACTATTGTATTTGTCTGCAACTCATAGAATAAGTCAAAATAGCAGTGTCTGACTGACTATTCTCAAATGTATGATAGTTTATCTCAAGAATTTAACCCAAAATGGTTTTCCAAAAGGCAACTGGACTTCCTTTGTTCTTTTCTTCATCTTTTCCTTCTGGAAATTTGAAGTTCCCAGAATGTGTCCAGGAGCCTCCCACCGCCATTACTACCAGTTTGCCCGATTCTGGCTGAACCGGGAGCAACCCACCTCTGATGCAATCCCAAAACACTAAAGTATGTTCTTTGTATTAACAATAAGTTGCAATCACCCCTTGGAGCAGAAATAGTAAGATAAACAGTCAAAGAAAAGTTGCAAACTGTTTAGAAAGCATCAAAAACTTTATTCTTTATCAGAGGGCACCAAATCACTGAAGCTGAACTTACTTCCTTTGCTGTGATATTGGCAAGAATCCCGGTACCAAAGGATAATGTCAACTTTGAAAAATTTGTAAGTAAGCAGTGATGCTACTATAATAAACAAGGGTGAAATCAATCCTCCAATCACATAAATCTGAACGTTTGGAGCTGTATTGGCAAAAAAAAAAGGAAAAACAGAAGAGGAGGGGACGAGAAGGGAAGAGAATTGAAGAGAAGAGAACATTCTTACTAAGTGCCATAAGATGTTTATGCAATGAGTAATTTATACAATTTCTATTTTACTTTCATTTTTCCAAGCAAATTCTCATAAAACATTTCATTCTTTTGAAAAGGGGATTCTAATGTCTGAAGATTATCCAAGTGACACCTTTTTATTGCCAAAGAGAAGATGATTAAGCTGATGATGCTTGGCATTACTTTTCATCATAGCTTTTAAAGTTTATTTATTCTAGTAAATGATATGTCATTCAGTCTCAAAAAGATGTATAAATGATACAAAAATAAAATGACGCATAATGCCACTTCAAAGTCAATAGCAAAATAAAACTTTCAGTTTATTTTTAATATAAAAATATTTGTATTAGCAGTTGTATCAATTGCTTTCTGTAGGAAGGGAACCCTGATATCATCAAACTCCAAAAAGCTTTCCAGGTTGATCTGATCTTGAATGGAGCATTGGTTCAAAAAGGCATGCGTAGCCAACTTCATTTAATCTGTCCTCTGGGCATTTTCATGGGCATTATGTTTTTACAGAAGAGAAGGTCCACTGAGAATGCCAACTGAATGTCACGGGTGGAAAGCACTAGCAATAACCTCTAGCCACATTATCCAACTCTTACCTAGCTTTCCTAGTTTACCCCAAGTATTTCTAGATAAAGCAAGTGTCAACACTTGCTTCTTTTTCTTATTTTTTTTGAGATGACATTTTTCCCAGTAGACTATGGAACTAATCAGAGCTTGACAAGATGAAAATCTCACCAATGTTTTTCCAAACAATATTTTTTTTATTTATAGAAAATTCCGTATCAATAATGTAATAAAATATAATTTATTATTTTAAGGTTATATGGCTATAGTTTACAACTCCCTCTTACCATTTGGGGTTAATGACTGTTTCTATATTAGAATAAGTACAAGTCTACTGCGTGCATCTCAGAACATGATCTAATATTATGTGAAACTTCGGAATCTCAGCCTCCTCAAAAACAAAAAAAAATGTGTTTCATAACAGAGTACATAAAGACTAGGAAAATTCTCATGGATGTTTGTTTATACACAAGCTAAGCACATATATTAAGATAGGTAAAAGATATACATAACTATATAGACTTATACATAAAGTTACCTGGATAGTTTAGCACTACATACGCTACTTGTATCACTTGATGAGTCCATACTTCACACAGATATTTTCCATAATCTTTGTCTTTCACTTTGGAAATATTTAACTTTACGTCTATTATTCGTTTTCCAGAAAGAACCCTAAAAACACCAAAAGAAAAAATAAACAGAAAAAGAAAAGAAGAAAATAATTAATGATAATTATATTGATTTATATAAATTGGGTCATGCTCGGCATCTTAATTTGAGCACATTTAAATTAAGTTAAATGTATTCAGAATAGAAATTTAGATCATATCTTTTGCCCAGTATTAAAGCAAAGCCTCAGCTTTTGTTTCACTTACATACAACACCTAGTTACCAAGATTTACTGTGGCATAAGAATATGAGGATAATGTAATACAAGAAACATGAAATATTTGTATTAAATATATCTATGCAATACTATCTACTCTTGTGACAACAGTGCATCTATTGCCTAAAACTAAATAACTTCACAAATACTGGAAATTCACAGAACATATGCAGATTTCAATTTAAAGAATATGCCAGATACAGAGTTTAAAAATACAAAAACGTCTTGTTATCTG
The DNA here is from genome assembly GCA_026931265.2 of Tropidonophis doriae. Taxonomy (NCBI): domain Eukaryota; kingdom Metazoa; phylum Chordata; class Lepidosauria; order Squamata; family Natricidae; genus Tropidonophis; species Tropidonophis doriae. Next base: position 4,855 of record JAPKID020004187.1, read on the forward strand.
CTGGAATAAATACCAAGATCCTCAAGATAGGTAGCTCCATTTTACTATAAAATGTAGAATTTAAAATTTACTATAACATTTTAAGAATTCCTATTAGTATTGGACATTGGTGCACTATTACTAAATCAACAAGCTATTGCAGATAAATGAATTTATTTCACAATGAGGCTTGTTTTATATTTATGTAAATATCTAACCCCACAGCACAGAGTGAAAATGTAATAATTCAAAAGCCCCTGGAAAAACGACATGTTGTACTTACTTATCCTTCTCATCTGCACTTAACACCTCATTATTGAACTTCCAGGTTACAATTACGGTGTCATCCAGAGGATCTGCTGAGACATTACATACCAGGTCAAATCTGGAACCTGCAATTCACAAATAATTATAAAGGGTGAATAATCTTAACTTTTTAGAGTTTGCCTAGGACTATTAAAAATGGTTTCTTTTTCAAATGAAGTAATTACTTACCTGGTTTTACTTCAATTGAGTTGTTATTTGGATAAATTATATCTGGAATATTTTTCTTTGACGTATCTAAAACTATAAAAAAAATACTACTTTTAGGAATGAATTTTATTACCACAGTTAGAGCTTTCAGTTACTGAAATGTTGTCCAAAAACCTCATATATAATCGGAAAAGGTTTGTGATACAAATCTATTATTAAAGCAATGATAGCTTGAAATCGAAAGCATGTACTTTGTTGTGAACATACTTATATTCTGTTAATAAAAATCGAATAATTTAAATAATAACTAGTAGCATTGACAATTTTTTTCTGCTAAAATATAGGCATTATAATATGCTCAGTAGAATGTCAACCAAATGCATAATCAGTGGTGGGATTCAGCCACTTCGCACCACTTCAGGAGGCGTTTGTTAACTTTCTGAGCAGCAGTTCAGCGAACTGGTTGTAGAAAGAAATCACCTTGTAACAGCTTTTTGTTTTTCCCACTTTACAGGGCTAATTCTGTCAGGAAGGCAGGAAGGCAACATTCTAGTGTGTTTCTAGCCTAATCCTGCTTATCTTTAAGTATTTTCAGAAACTGCCTCTTGGGTAAGCCTTGTTACATTGTAATAGCAGTTGGTCCTTGAGAGTACACCCTGACTTTCTGTCGCCTGAGCTCTGGAGGGGCTTAAAGGGAAAGGGTAGTTTTAAGCTTTTTATACTGCTTTAGTGGTTCCTGGTACTGTCATTTTGGTGTGTACTTCCAAGAGGCAGGATGCAAGCTTGGCACTCTGATTTTTTATTGCCTTTCTGGGGGCATATGATTTTCCCTTAAATCTTGGCGATTTCCTTAGGATATCTTGTGAGGTGAATGAGATCAGCTGCTATTTTTAAGTGGTGAAAAAGGATCTAAGGATTGCTTCTCCTGAGTGTGAAAGGATGCTTTGTCAATTCACTGAGCACAGGAGTCTCTTGTTTATGGGGATCCTTCAGTCATCCAGGTCATGGTTGTCCCAAAGGTGCTTTTTTCAAGTGTTGGAGGAAATATTCATTGATTCAGTTCCAAGTGGAGAGAAACATGGAGGCTGATTGGAAAGATGGTTTATCGGTAAACAAGACCACATGGGCAGCTGACCAATTGGTTTGATGAGTTCAGGGGGTTTTATACAGTTTGTTCTACAGCATTTCATAATTTACTGACTTGTTTTGTGTGTTTTGTTATTTGATTTGAATTAGTGTGTCTCCCGAAGGCCAGCAATGAGTTGGATTTTTTAAATCTTGTTTAACAAATGTAATTAATCCTAGATGCTGGCTTCCTTGGTTTTCCAGAAAGTCCAGTTGCCTCTTGAAAAAGCACCTTTGGGACAGGAGTCTCTTTCATTGCTTCAGCGTGGCCAAGGCACATGATTGCTCACTGATAGTAAGATTTTTTAAAAAGGAGGTAGGGGTGTGGATCCTTCAATTCATTTTCTCTCGTGATAATAAAGCTTAGTAACATGGCACCAGGTGTGAAGTTTATTTAGATATCTGGAGCATGTACTAATTTTATTATGATTTACAAGCTTGGGAGGGCAGAGCCTTGAACCTGGATCCCTACATACTTTGTTAATTTGTCTCTTTAGCTCAGTATTTTGTAGCCCAAGTGTGCCGACCCTCTTTCTGGAGAGCTTAAATGACCTCTCTGCTAAAGGGTTTCACTTTATGATGAGTTGGCTGCTGATAGTTATCATTGCATTTTAGCTATCTTAATTCCTCAAGGTGCTCTGGCACCCTGCCTGATTTGTAATTCCAGGTTGCAGGTATTGCTGATGAAAAGGAAAGGTATTCAGAAAGAATGGTTTGGGTTTCCATGGTGGCTGTGGCGATCATTGATTTCAGTGTGTATTTCCCCATTTCTAATCTAATGATTGGTATTTAGGGAAGCTTTTTGCAAGCAAAGAAGCTTTTTGCATTTTTGTACAGATAATCCTTGATTTACAACAGTTCATTTAGTGGCCATTCAGTTAAAATGGCGCTGAAAAGAAGTGGCTTATGATCATTTTTCACACTTATGACTGTTGCAACATCTCTACGGTCAACAAGGCTGGGCGAGGCGAATTGCTTCTCAATGTGAGTGATGTCGAGTTGGCCACTCCCACCAGTCACATGATCACCTACCCAGCTAGTCATCAAGGCAGAGAACCAGTTTTTAAATTATTCGAATCCCACCACTATCGTATCTCAGACAGAGGGAATAATATAACAAGGCTATATTGCAAATTAAGTTACAGGTTCCATAGATTTTTTTAAAAATCTATTTTATAAAATATATTCTATTCTGTGATATACCAATAACTACAAGATGAAAATTACATACAAGTAATTAGTTTTATAGCCCGTGAAATATTATATTCTTTTCCCATATTTATATGTTTAGCTCTGCATATATAAATTCCTTCATCTTCCATAGTTATATTTGTAATGAGAAGATGTTCTCCAAAAGGCATAAATTTCCAGTCTTCATATAAAGGCAAATTGCATTCCTGGAACAAAAATAAGCAAATATTATAAGAATAGTTAATACCAAGCTAAACTCTTTTATCAAAAAAAGAGTATAACCAAAAAAGAAAAATTGAATCAGTCCAGATCTGCAAGCAAAAGACAATTTATCAATAGGACTAGCGAGCTGCAAGTAACAAAAAGTTCATAAATGTAAATTATGTTACCTTAATTAATGGCTATAATGGCAATGTAATACAGATGACAGTGCCAAATGCTGTGTACCAAGGATAGTAATTATTTTATAAATGTTTCATGTAAAAATATAAGTTGGAGAAAAATAATTGTAGGGAACTACAAAGATTTAGAAGTAAGGAGAAATTTTCTGATGATGAGAACAATTAATCAATGGAACAAGTTGACTCCCAGAGCTATGGCGGTTTCATCACTGTAGGTTTTCAAAAATAGACTGGACAGCCATTTTTACTGGGGTGTTATAAGGAACCTGCTTTGAGCAGGGGACTGGACTAGAAGTCCTTTCCAGTCCTGTGATTCTATGTTCTATATTCTATTATGATGGAGACAAAGGAATGTTACAGGTAGCATATTTGAGATAAAGTTGGAAACAATTTATATTTACCATTCATACCAGCCTGTTCTCAGAGCATAATTGTAGCATGGAGAATAATTAAGACCAGCTTTTGGTATATATCTATTAATTTGAAAACTTGAGAGACAATAGCTGAGAAAGGTAGGCAGTGAGATGATGTTAACCATAATAATTTACAGCTAAAAATGAAGTTGAATGGATGAAATATTTGTTCCAAAAGGTAATAACAACCCAATAATATTCCAAAGGAATAGCAGTGGCTAAAACATTAAAACTAAACACTGGTGATGTTACCTCATTGTGTAATGAAATGTCTGAAAGAAAACAGATAAGCTCAGAGAGCACCAAGGACCCCACAATGAAAAAGATTTAAATTTATTTATTTATATTCCACCTTTATTTTTACAAATAACTCAAGGTGGTGAAAATGAAACATTTGTAATCTTCTTGGCCAAAGAAGAAAAAGAAAAAAAAATCAATGTCTTTACTGCAAAGACTTGAAAGCATATTTGAGATTCATGTTAGAACTCCTCTCAAAAACTGTTAAATGAAGCCAATCAAGAAACAATATTTTGGATATGGAAGTTGCTGACTCCTAAACAATATTAAAGATTCTAATTTTATAACAGAAACAAAGTTTAGAACTACAATCAATACAATTTTGCCTGAAAAATATATCAAAGATGAAGTGTCAATATGATAAAAGGAGAGGGCCAACAGATTCTTGACATTACTTGAAGACAGCTTCACCATATAAAAGTGGAGGAGGAAATTAGGTAATTGGTACAGTGGACTTAACACTTTTCATGGGGAAAAATATTTTGGATATGGAAGTTGCAGGGACCTTCTGAGTGAATGTTCATGTCATCTTGGAATTTACCTACTCTATTATCATACCATAAGCAGAGCAAAATGAAGACAATAAGATCAGGGTTCTGAGTTCAAAAGAACTTATTCCAATAGGCTGAGGGAAAGTATTGGAAAGATTCTATGGATTGAAATCCTTAATTGTAAAAATTGAAAAAAAAAACTTGAGCTGAAAAATTCTGAAATATGACACAATAAACAAGCATCCAAAAATACACAATATCAGAGGAGAAGAAAAAGGAGAGGTGTCCAATGAAAACAATGAACTATTAGAGACTTCCTCATCTGAAATATCTGTTTATATATTTTTCTTGTTAAATAAGGATGAGAACTTTTATAGCTATTTACAGACCCACTTTTGTACATATTTTTTTTTGTTATTGTTGCTGCTGGATGCATATTTTCTCTTTTTTTAATCCCATTATGATAAAACAAAATAAATATATACATAAAAAAGAACTGATAAGCAAAAGGGGTGAGTCTTTAGGAAAAGCTTAAGAAGAGCCTTAAAGTAAAAGAAAAAAATATTATAGAATATTCAGTGTATGTAGGAATGAGTTTGGAAAGCTAAAACTCAGAATGACCTGAGACATGCGGTGAACACCATAGTTAATTTAAAAAAGGTTATTTGGTTATGCATGGAGTAAGGGGAAATTCAAGTAAACAGCTAGTCCAAAGGTTGTATAACATGGCAAGATAGTGATTTTCAAAATGGAAAAGGTATGGTAAACTGCTTAATTGCTATTTTGCTTCTGTCTTTATGGAAAAGGACTTACCTTATACCATTGTAAAGTAAAAGGAGCATTTTCATCATTTCTGAAATATTGAAGATCTGGACAAACCAGCTTCCCACTGCTTTCTAATATAACTTTCTGTTCATAAAACATTCTTTCATTAAAACACAATCCAGCACTATTCTCAAACACTATTAGGGATTTGTTAATTCTTCTGGAATTACTGAAATAAAAATGAGAGTGATTGGCATCAAATTATCACTTCATATTTAGGAAAAAAAACAATTATATCAATTAAGAGTTGGATACACTTCTAACAATATGAGCAGATCTTAGACCAAGATACATTAAAGCATAGGTTAACAACTTTTTGTACCAATTCAATTTCTTATATTTAATTTGCTAGTTTCAGGAATATATATTTTTCAGGAAAAATATATAAACATGAATAATAAATAGAACCAATAACGTTCTATTGTTATAAAAAAATAGCTAGAAATAAGACTCCTATCATTCAGAAATGTTTACTCTCATTTAAGCGTTAAATTATTATAGAAGCATGGTCGTTTTAAACATCTAGTGAGTATTGCTTGAACTCAAATTCTACACAATTAAAGCTAAAAATTAGTACCAATAAACATGGTCAATATATTAATTTTAGATTTTTTTCTCATTATCCTTTCCATTTTCCAAATGGAATCCAATATCAAAGTACTTCTGTATTCCAAGAGATGCAATATCAAGTACTACTGTAATTATAATGTTGGAGTGTGATCAAGTTATGTCCCTGCTTGTTGGTGGAGTTCATGGGAAATTTTAAGGGAAGTCACAGTTTCTCACTTGGATAAATCTCTGGTTTAGAATTGTTCTTATGGTGTACATCCTTGGTCTCCCACAGAAAATGTGAGATATACAGGTAGTCCTTGACTTATGCCCACAATTGAGCCCAATGGTTCCATTTTATGACCTCTCTTGTTAAGTGAATCACTGCAGTTGTTAAGTTAATAACACAATTATTAAATCTGGCTTCCCCATTGACTTTGCTTGTCAAAAGATCACAAAAGATAACCCATGGCCCAGAGATGCTGCAACCATTAAAAATACATGCCGGTTGACAAGCAATAAAATTTTGATCATGGAGATGTTGCAATGGTCAAAAGTGTGACATATAGTCATAAAGAAACTTTTTCAGTGCCATTGTAACTTTGAATGGTCACTAAATGAATTGTAAGTTGGAACTACTTGCAAAGCTAATGAATAAATAAACTGACTTACTGAATGCACCGATACATTCCAGAATCTTCTACTTTTGCAGGATAAAACTGAAGCAAGTTTGCTTGCTGATAAACCCGGGAGCTGTTATCTGTAGTTATAGGCATTTCACTATCATTTCTATACCAAGTCACAACATGGTTAGGTTGGCTACCTTGTAGACAAGAGACAATTGCTGGCTCTCCTTTAGGGGAAAAAATAACAATCTCCGCCTTACCTAACAAATAAATAAATAAATAAATTAATTAATTAATTAATTAATTAATTAATTAAAAAAACTATTTGTGCAACTATAAATATACATTAGTATTTGTATAACAGTTATTATAATAGTATAATTTCCATGTATATAAAGATTATCTAGCTATTTGAAATGTGTAAACAGATCTACAATTATGGAAAATATTTCTCAAATATTCCAGATTTGGATTATTCATTTTGCTACAAAGAGAATAATTTGTTTACCAAAATAAAATTAACCTACACAATTAAATAAGTAACACTTTTTAAAGAACAGTCATTGAATTGCTATGCAACATTCATATTGCATAGACAATCATATTTATTATAT
>JAPKID020004188.1:0-11839 GCA_026931265.2 Tropidonophis doriae
GGAAACCACAGCCACTCAGTCTTGGCAGGGTTGAGCCTGACTTTCCCAAGTTCAGCTGCTCATCCTTATTCAGGGGACCACGGGCTGGGCTTTCTTTGTCCCCACGGCCTTGGACCCTGCACACCTGTCTGGAGCAGCAATGGCTGAAGAGGGCCAGACCCTGAGTCTGCCACGTGTCTGCCATCGGGCGCTCCAAGACCAAGTCCTGGTCCAGAAGCCCACCACCTGGGGTCTGGGGCAGGGTTCCTGCTGGCCAGGAGAGGGGTGGAGGCCTTGCTGCGGTCTCTGGCACAACTCTTCCCCAGGCGCTCAGCTCTCTGCCCTGGGAGGTACAAGGAGCCTGGGGGCTTTGTCCTCTTTCTCCTCCAGGCCCCCATAGCGTGTACTTGGTTTGCCCCTGAAGTGCCCTCAATTTGTCATCCTTGCTGCAACGGGATGCCTTCCCCCTCCTCAGGTGAGCGCCTGCAATCCTTTAATCGCCCAGGCCATCCATCTCCTGTGTGTGGCGCAACGCTGTCAGCAGCTCAGACAAACCGCTTCCTTCTTCCCTTGCCCGGGCGAAGGGGTGAGAGAGAGGTCCCGCGACCCCTTTAATTGAAGCCGCATGTGGAGGAGAGCAGCAAGGGGGCACGAAGGAAGAGGGGAAAAGAAGGGCTGCCCCCCCCTCCCCCTGCAGGAAGCAGCAGCCCCTTTCCCTTCTCTGGGGTTCCCTCTGGCCAGCTATGCCCCTTTGCCCACAGGACCCACCATCCTTCTCCAGCCCCTGCAGAGAATTGGGTTGCAGCCTCTGTTTCTGGCCTGCAGCCTTTGGCCAGTCTCCAAGTGCATGCCCACTTTGCCCTCCAGCCCAGGACTCCATGCAGGGGGCACCACATAGTACTGAAGCCACCATCTTTCCCCAAGCTCTTCCAAGGTCTGACCCACCCGGCCTCTGACCACAGAGTGCCAAGGGTGCCCTCGTGGGCTGTGCCAATGCTGCTGAGTCTTCTGAGGCCCAGGAAAGTGGCTGACCTGAACACCCGCAGCTGTAGAAGAATTGTGGATGCTGTTCCAGGAATAGAGGCACTCAGAGGACGGCAGCCAAGCCTCCTTTTGCTTTGGAGGTAGAATCAAGGAGAGAAGCAGCCTTGAACTAAGGAGAAACTTCCTAACAGTGAGGTCAAATAATCAATGAAGCAGCTTGCATTCTGAAGTTGTGGGTGCTCCATCCCTGGAGGCTTATAAGAAGAGCCTGGACAGCCACTTGCCTCAAATGCTATAGGGTCTTCTGCTTGAGCACGGGATTGAACTAGAAGGCCTCCAAGGTCCCATCCAGCTCCATTCTGACTGATTGATTGAAATCTTGAGACACAGTCCTTGGGGCTGCCATGTCAACAAGTGCAGCCCAGCCCAGCAGTGGCTTATTTGACACCTGGCCCAGAACAAATGTTGCTTGCCCCCAGATGGTCCAGGAGGCCAAATGGATGGAGGGGTGAGGCGGAAGAGCGGCAGCCGTGTCCCATTTCAAAGCCAAGCAGGCAGGTCAGACAAACCGGCCCTGCTTGGCCTGCCCACTGATGGATGGATCCCTGACCTTGGGAAAGGCCAAGCCTGAGGGAGGGGCTGCTGGGCCATTTGGTCTCTGCTCCCTGCTGGCCCCTCTGGTCCATCTCAGAGTTCAAGGGGGCATGCAAACATCCCAGGGGGCTGTCCCTCTCTGGCTGGCCAAAACGACGGGCATGGCTGTCTCTCAACCCAGGCTGGTCAGGATGATGCCCATGCCACGGGCAAATGCCCCGAGTCCCTCTGGGGAAAGGGAGCGGTTTATAAATCCAAACAAATAAATAAATAAAATGTTCCAGAAGACAATTTAGCCACACATGAGCACAAAGCCAGAGATGGTTCAGCCTTAGGTGCCGGGTGGGGGTGGGGGAAACAGGCCGCTTCCTTGATGTAGATTTATTTATTAATCCAATTTATTAATCCAAGATCTCCTGGATGTTAAGCATCCGATCCTTGCAGGATCCCTCTACACACCAGAAATGGCTGAAGGACCCTTGCCTGGCTGAGTGGAAACAGCTCCTCAAACAGCCTGGAGCTGCAGAAACATCAGCTGCACTAACCAGCCTATAATGGGTGAGTGGGTTTTTGTTACAAGCAGGCCAGACCCATCTCCCTCATGGGGCTTCCTCTTGACTGAGTGCGCTAAGGGACCCCCCCCCCGCGCCTCCTCCAGCGCCCCGCTCTAGCCGAGGCAAATGAGGCCCCTTGCTCAGTCGAGCACAAGCGGCGGTCCCAGGAGAGGCTTGGAAGGCTGGGCCTTAAGCGGGGCAGGGAGCCGAGGCTTGCTCGTTTTTGTCCTTGCCTGGCCGGCCTTCTTTTCACTGAAGTACCGGCGAGATTTGATACCAAGGAAAGTTTCCTGGCCTAGGCCTAACCGCCCCTTCCCCTCCCCCCTCGGTCGCACGGCTAAGAACGTGGGAAGGGCATTCCCCGCCGGGCCAAGATCGCCTTCAGCAGCTCTCCGGGAAGGCGCTCGGCAGGAAGCGGCGAGAGCGGCCCAGCGCCGTCCTTTCAATGCATCCCTGCCGGTCCCTCCCGAGAAAGCCGGCTAGATCGGCGGCTGATCCCCGAGGCTGCCAAGCCAGCCCTCTGCACAGGCTCAGAAGGCCAGCGAGATGGGGACGCCACCTAAGCGCGGAGGGGCGGGACAGAGCGGCTCTCGGGACCCCACTCCTGCGGGCCCAGTGGGGAGGCTGCGCGGCTTCCGCCGTAGCTGATCCGCCTGGCCGACAGTCTGGACGGCGTGAAAAGGGCTTCTCCCCGCCAGGCCTCCCGGGCAGCCTAATTTTGCGCCCAGCCCCCACCCTCCGCTTGTGAAAGGGGCTCATTTGGAAGCATCTCCGTCTGCGACAGGCTCGCCCCCCCCCCGCCCTCTCTCCCTCCATTCAGCCCCTTAATTGAATTACTCCCGGCGGATTTGCGTTATTGAAAGGGACCCACGGAACAATGGACGAGCCCGAGCCGCGCGGGTGCATCGCAGCAAAGCCGCAGCCTCCTTCCTGCTGCTCCACCCCCACTCAGCCAGGACCGCGAAACGGTGGAAGTAGCAAATGGGGGCTGATGGGCACCTCCTGCGGGGGGGGGAGGGGGGTGTCACGCTGGGAAGGGCAAATGGGATTTCGAATCCCGCCTCCCAGCTTCCCCAGATTTGGGCCCCCCAAAGACTGACCATTTCGAGGTGATGATCCGTCAAGATGAGAAAGCCCCCCCCCCCAAGGGTGCGTTTTCTGAACTGTCTCCAAGGGGTCCTGCTACAGCAGTCTATCCTGCTGGTTGCCAGAATGCTGGTCTTTGAGGACAGACCGCCTTTGGCCAAGACGTGGCTGCCCCCCTCCCCCTCCTCAAAGCAGCTGCCTGCAAAAGCTCCTCTGGTTGCCTTCCCTGCTGGGCCTTCTCTCCTTGAGGGAGCCTCCCCAGGTCATCTGGACCGCTAGATAGGATTTTGGGATGGGAGTTGCCTTGCATTAGAAAGGACCACAGACCACGGAACCCTTTTGCTATTCAATCCAAGTTAACCTCAATTCAAGGGATCCCAAACACTCCCTTTGTCTGACACTTTCTTCAAATGTGATGCCTGTGCAGACAAATGTCCCCAAATACTGTTAACTTTATTTTCTCAAAATTATATCTTGTGTTTGAATTTGAATTGTCAGTGCACAACATATGTACAATGAGATTGGTTGAGCTCCTCATTGCACCCCCCTCCAACACAATACAACTCACAGTGAACACAAAAATTCCCTAACTCCATAAATCCTATTAACAAATACCCAGTCCTATTGCACTAGTGTGAACATGTTACACGTTGCACTGGCCCTGTTGTACTGTGTAGTTATTACGTTATTTCACATTCAGAAGTCTGGCAGCCCATGGATAGAAACTACATTGTGCTACAAAAATTTATTTGACTCATTTCACACATCTCTCTATTGATTGGTCATGACGGGGCCACTGTGGCACTTGCCTTGGTTTTTCAATGAACTTCTTTATTTCCGCTGTAGTCAGTTTGCACATATGAGGTGGCTCATATACACCTTCAGACCAGTCAATCTGTTGCACTGGCACTGATTAAAGGCATTGTTCCTGCACATAGATTAGATAAAAATCTCCCACCGCATCATTGTCTGCATCCTTCAAGTCAATGATCTTTTGCACACCAGTTCTACTCTCTTGAATGTCATCTGAACATAAGAGTGTCTGGATTATCATTTGACTGAAAGCGTACCATGCTGAGTGCTGAATGGTTGGCAAAACAACATCTACTACAGCCTTCTTTGGCCAGAAATCCAGAGAAGTTTTGCTTTGATGTTGAATCAGCAAGGATAGTACACACCAGCAATGTACTCCACTACCATTCTTAAGTTTTGGAGAGTTTTGTTTTTAAAGCCATGTTTTGAAACCCATATTTTACAAAGCCTATTTGCAGGTGTAAACCAATGTGAATGGCCTATGGGGCCTGATCTGTGAGAAGTTCTCCTGTCCTTATTGCCTGTGTGATCCTACATCCATTCAGTACATTTGATCAGTAGAGAGAATGTTGCTCAATGAAATGAGAGGTTCACCAATTTAAAATCTGATGAATGAAAGATCAATGCCAGGCCCTATTGCAGTGTTGCCAATTTTACCTGCCTATTTGTTTTAATGAAAGCAAGTTCCTTCAATGGTATCTTTGTCTCCTTAGGGCAGGTGCAGCTAAGGTGAGCTTCTTTTTTGCAATCAGCAGTTCAGCACACAGAACAATTTGACACTTGCAATTGAGGATGTCAAACAGTTTGTCAAGTTTCACAGTGAAAATCTCCTTGACATCTAGTTTTCCTCTACTAAGAGATACGTTTTTGGCTTGATCCCAGCTCTCTTGGATCTTGTTCAAGATTGACACTTGTGAATTTACAACAGGGGTCACAAAAGAACTTTTTGCTTGTTCCCACTTTTCAAGCACTTTTGGATATATGCCCCTTGCAAGACTGGCTGTTGGGTAGTGTGTAGCATCATCCCACTTTGTCCTCTTAACAGTAGAAGCCGTATCTGAGGATGCCTCACAGTATTGGGAGTTCAGATGGCAACATGTCTTTGCCAGTCACAATTAGATTGCTCGTGTGGGTGAATGTTCCCAGTCTTGTTCTTTTTAGAAGCCATTACAGATCAGTTATCACACCCATAGAAAACGAGGCCAGCAGTATTAACACTCCCAGACAAAATAATGTTTAACAAAAAGAGAAAGATAGCTGAACACGTGAAATGTAACAAAAAAAATGTTAAAAAGTTAGGATATTTATGTAGTTACAGGTGAAACTCAAAAAATTAGAATATCATGCAAAAGTTCATTTATTTTAGTAATGCAATTTAAAAGGTGAAACTAATATATGAGATACTCATTACATGCAAAGCAAGGTAGTTCAAGGTGATTTGTCATAATTGTGATGATTATGGTATACAGCTCATGAAAACCCCAAATTCACAATCTCAGAAAATTATAATATTACATTCAATCAATAAAATGAGGATTGTACATAAAACAATATCGGACCTCTGAAAAGTATAAGCATGCAACGTACTCAGTACTTGGTTTGGGCCCCTTTTGCAGCAATTACTGCCTCAATGTGGCGTGTCATGGAAGCAGGGGTAGAATGGGTTTATTTATTTATTTTTATTTATTTATTTATTTTTCGGATTTATAGACCGCCCCCTCTCCCCCGAAGGGGACTCCCCCAAAGGGTTCCTCCAGGAGCAGGTTGCAACCCCTTCAGGTGGGACCACCTTCCACCTCCTAGAAGGTGGAAGCGTTCCTTAGTCCATATAGGGCCAGAACAGGTTGCTGAAGCCAGGCTGTTTTTTATGGTTCACAGTTCAGGATTACTTCTTTATTTTTATTCTGCCTTTGTTATTTTTAGAAATAACTTGAGATGGAGAAGTACCTAATACTCTTCCTTCTCCTCCACAACAACAGCCTTGAGAGGTGGGCTGGGCTAAGTCACCCAGCAAGCTTTAATGTCTAAGACAGGACTAGAACTCACTGTCTTCTGGTTTCTAGCCTGGCACTTTAATCATGATCTTAACCAATTAATCTATAACATGATTTGTTAGAATTTAAGTGACTGTTATATTATTTTTAGTTAATTTTTAAATTATGTTGAGTCCTTCTTAGTTGCTGTAAATATTGCAAACCTGGTTTATTTTAATAGCAGCATGTCTAATAATTTGACAAATAAATCCGTGCCCCACAGAGGACTACCACTCAATTATTTTGTCTCCCCAGCTTTTTAAGAATAACAGCGCCCGGTTCTTGGCCAATACAAGGTTAGTGTCCCTGATTTGTGAGAAGGTCTCTTGGCTGCACTGATCCCAGGGGCGATTATTTATTTATAAATATGCGTTCCTCTCCCCCAAAACATGACAAAGAAATGCTGCGGTAGTAAGGAGCATCCCGTGGAGCACATCAGTGGCCTCTGCTCAATTTTTTAAAATAATTGGCCACATTAAAGAAATTAAGTGAGTTTTGAGACTGTGCCCATAACTTAATTTCTTTAGAAAAGTTATATGCGATCCCTCTCCAATAGCTGGCCAGTTGAGTCCATTGAGATCATAAAATACGGAAGGAATGCTGGAAGAAAACAAGGCCACAGCGAAATCGTCCTCCTCCTCCATGACACAATCTGAGCTTAGCTGCCGCGGGAGACGCTCCGGGGTTCTTGGCGATCAGCGTATTCCCGACGGAACCTTCAAGAGCTCTGCTCTACTCGGGGTTGCAGCGAAGCCTTCCTTTCGAACCTCCTCGTGACCCAAAGCAGGAAGGTTCCGGGAAACGCGTTGCACAGGAAAAGGTGGAAAAACAACCAGCCACTAAGTGGGGCAGGAGTGGCGTGGCACTTCCACAAATGCACAGTCTTTGGCTGGGTCTTTTGGGAGTTGCAGACTATCTTCAAGGCTACCTCACAAAGAGCAGATTGCAACAAATTCAGCCGGAAGGTTACTTGACACCCAGACTCGCTTGATAGCGGGATGGGCTTGGGCATCATATAATTTTAATAAGTAGACAATAAACTTGGAGGCTACTTACTAGCAGCCTGACTAACATTCCCTGAGGTCTACGGCGCGCCGGGAAGTGGGGGCGGCAACTGTAGGAGCTGGTGACGATCCTCTCTTGCTGCTGAAATCGAAACCTTAGATTTGCACAACAGAAACGAAAGCCGAACTATTGAGATTAAAAAAAATATTAGGACCCAAATAGGAATAAACGATAATAGGATTCCAAAATAACAAATTGGTAGGATAATGGCTGGCGCACCACAGGAGAAGGACTCCCAAAGGCGCAGGGCTCACCTTTATTCCAGAACGGGGGAGGGGGGGGGAGCAAAGCTTTGTACCGCTGGGGGACTGCAGGCAAACCGTGGCAGAAACTTCTGCCATGCAGAAGCGATGGGCGTTACAGACGACCGGATCCAGGCCCTCCTTCCAATGGCCCATGCACGGATTACATTGGAAACTGCTGATCCTATAGAAACACGCAGGGTGACTGACGCGTAACACCAAAAGGATACTTTGTTCTACCCAGGAGCCTTTTCTTCCTTGCGCGTGGAGAACCGCCTCTCTGAGCACTGGGGGGAACCTGGGCAACGATTGGCCAAGCATTCAACCCCCTCCCTGCAGCGCTGCTCTGAAACGGCAAGACCACGGTAGGCCGCAGAACCCCGAACGCGCCGCACAACTCTCCAGAGCGCCTGTTTCCCAAAGAGCCCGGCGAGCGCCTCCTTCCGCAGGTCCCGCGAGGAGCGACGGGGACGGGGGACGGGGGACGGGGGAGAAGACCTAGTCTCCTGCCCCGTTGGCCTCCTCCAGGATTTGTGAGGGGATAGCTCGGCTGGGTCCAATCCCCGCGCCCTCCGGAGCATGGCCGGGGTCCCGGCCTTCCTTTGTCCCATCAAGCTGGAATAAGCGCCAGTGGGAGAGGACTGGCCCTCTCTCCTCTCCCGACGGTCATGGGCTGCGAGGCAGTGCAAGAACTTTGCCGAAAATGGTGCCTTGCAAGAAAGAAGATAGATGCGATTCATCGGGCAGTTCCGGATTGGCTCCGCTTCAGCGTCAGAAATATTTGTCGTATTGCGAGGCCCCGACCATGCCTAAACTGACAGGCGGGGTGGGGGTGGGTGTTTGCCTCTCCAGCCAGAGCCAAACCTCTGCTCACAGATCTTCCCCACCGCCATTTCCCCGCCCGAAGATGGGTCACGAGAGGGAGGAAAAACAAGTAGGTAGAGGGTGGGGGAAGGTATCTCTCCTCACCCCCTTCCATTCTGGCCTTTGTCAGGGATCGAGCAAAACCCTTGGCCCTCAATCTCACTGAGCGCATATGCCCTCCTAGATCAAGGCGTTCCGCAGGGCCACCTCGGGCACAGCAGACCAAAAATCGCCACACATTTCCGTCACTCCCACCCCACAGCAGCTGAAGCGGGGCTGTGGGATTTGTCCGTGCAGGAAAGTTGTCATCTATGCGACACTCCCCCGCCCCATTCCCAGTGTGGCGGTGGCCTCCGCGCGTTCCTAATCGCTCGTGTAAACGGCCCATCTATCACTGAGCGCGGGGATTAAAGGCTCCGGCCTGGAGAAGCCAGCGACCCGACAGCTGCGTTTAACTTTCCGCAGCCAGTCTGGGACAAATATCTTGGCGGGCGAGAAATCCCTACCCGAAACATAGGCGAGTGGCGATATCTCGCTAGATGCCGGGCCCGGTCTGGTCGTCGGAACTTGTCCCGATGATCTTTGTCTAAACGCTGGAAGCCGCCTTGTCAGCGTCGTCCCAGGGCGGGAGTCTTCCTAGGCGGCGCTGAGATGAAGCCCCTTCCGCTTTTCTCCGTCAGCGGCGGGTCGAGGACTTGAGTAAGGCTGTCTTCCTGTGGCCGGTGCCAAAGCGCCCTGACCCTTCACACGCCCGGGCAAGGGACCAGTTCCGGAGCTCCCGCCGGAATCTGTCTCGCAAAAGGAAAAGAATCCTGTCCGGTGTTTGAGGCGGCCAAAACTTCGAGCAGAGACTTGTTTTCCAGACCCCCAAAATCCTGAGGGGCGAAGCAAAGGGAGGGAGGCGAGTGGATAGGTTGCCTTAGGCTCCCTCGCACTGAATCGTGCAGATAGCTGGGGGCACCTTGAGACGAGAGCGCCGAGGGAGCCGGCTGGGCGTCGGGGGAGCCGGCTGGGAAATGTGCAGCTGTCTTGAACTCGGTACGCGGCGTTTAGGCTGGAGCGCAGCTATTTAGCTGCGAGGGATCGAGGCCGCCGCAATCCTCTTGCTCTTTCTCCCGGGATCCAGAGAGGCGCCTCGGCCTTTGGGACTTTACTCGCCGGTCTCCGTACTTTTGACGGAGGGCCGGCTTTGCTTGTGGGATAGAGAGCGGAGCAGGAGGCTGACGTCCAGAAGTTAGGGCGGAAGCCGGGAAACCTCTGCGCGTCTTGCAAATGCTAGAGGGGAAAAACCCGAAGCAGATGCCTGACTAGGACGGTCCTAGAAGCCTAGTAGGACCTCTCGGGCACTAGAAATCGGAGAAGACACACGTACAAAGGGCATGTGCGTTTCCCACTCTTCCTTTCCGGTCATTGCAGCCGGGACAGCAGCTATGGAGTTTTCGGTCTTTGTGGAAGACTCTCCAGGAGAGGCCCCACCCCTCCCACCGTCCCCGGATCTCCTCTCTACTTCCAAAGGAGCAAAGCCTTTGAAGAAGATAGAGGCGGGGAGGGGGGCAGAGGAGGAGAAGGCGGTCTGGTGGACCTGCAGGACTGTTCGCTCTCCTGCTACGGGATTGGAGCCCCCCCTCCAAGAGAGAGTCGGAAAAATGCGGAAGGACTGATCTGAGCCAGTGTTGCCTTGTTCTGGTATAGCGCCAGTAACTCAGGCTAGTCTATACGGGAACAGGGCAATGCAGCTTCCATGCCTTGGGACCTTTGCCTGCGTCTCTCACTTGCCCGCTTCTCTCTTGGAAGGTCGAAGGAGGAAGAGTCGCCTCTCCCGCCCCCGAGCTAGCGGCCCAAGCTCCATTTGAACCAAGGACCGGAGGAGGAGGGTGCGTCTGGCCTGGAGAGGGCCTGGCTGGGAGGCCTGCGGGCTCACCTACAATTTTTCGCCTGCTGTCGGCTGCCCTGCTCCCTCCCGGCGGTTCTCCAGCCTGCCAGAGCCCCTGCCTTCCCTGCTCCCGGAAGACACGGCCTCTCCGCAGCTGGCCGGGAGGGCACCGGCAAAGAAAGAGGTTTACAAGCTTGCGGGATCATGGGGCTATTTGTCTGAGGTTTTTACGGCCAGCCGGGATAGTGAAATCCAAAACCTGCAAAGAATCCTGCGCTGCGGGTCTTAATCACTCCCAGACGCGGCGCCTTTATGGGCCATTTAGAGCTAGGGAGCCCATAAAACTGCAGGCAAGCAAAAGGCCGGAGTAGGGGAGGAACACGGGGTGCCGCCTCCGGTGGCATGGGGGCGCCCCACGAGGCCCCTTCCTCGGGGAGGCTGGTCCGGACTCACCAACGACGAGCTCCGGAGCCGCCCAGCCGCCCTGAGCTTCGGGGGCGGGGGGGGGGCACTTTGAAAAGCTCTTTATGGCGAAGGGGGGGGAGTCACTTTTTATGACCCCCTTTTACTGGGATATTGCACGTCTGCCTTGCATTAGCAGCGGCGGGAGGGGGGAGGGTTGAGCGCCCAGCTGGGCCACAGGCGGCGAGGCTACCCAGGCACGGAGGGCCTGATCTACGCGAATCTGAGCAGCGCCGGCCGAGTCTTTGGCCTGGCCCACAAGGAGCGCCAGAACGCGAGATTTCCGAACTGGCAACGCAAGGGGGAAATCGAAAAGGCGGTGGGAGCCTCAGACTGGGCGAAAAATAGCATCAGGGCGTAGACAAATGTGCGGTTTGGGTCCTCTCCTCAGTGCGTCCGGGATCTGCCAGGACAAGAGCGGAGGTTCTGGGGGAGAGGCGAATCGGCGGAGCCTGCGAGGGAAGTAGCGGGAGCAGGGGGTCGGCAACGGGACCTTCTGACTCCGCTTCAGGAGAAGAAACAACGGTGCTGCTAAAAATAACATTAAACAACAAAGGGGGGCAGGCAATAACTGACCCTTGGGCAACAAGCGAAGGCTGGAGCCAGAGGCGCTTCTGTCTGCTTCACTCCCGCACCGATCTCCGATTGAGACCGAGGAAACTGCTGGGAACTAAACCGGATCTCTCCGACGCCAAGCGACTCCTTTGTAAGGCCGGGCGATAGGCAGGGCTGGAAGGCTGTACCACGGCACTCCAGAACAACGGCGCGCCCCTCCCGATCCCTCCTGCAAAGAAAGGGGGGAGAAAGGGGGCTTCGCCGCTGCAGGGCGTTAGGAATGGCCTCCGCCTCTCCAGCAGAGCTGAAGACGTGGGTCGGGCGGGACTCGAGCTGCCCACCCTCAGGGGCTTCCTTCTGGAACACGACCCGGCGCTGGCCTCACCGAGGGAATTGCCGGCGTTGAGAGACCCGGAGAGGAGAGCCCGTTCCCTCGCAGAAAGGGAGGGAGGAGTTGCCCGATCGGCCAGCTCTCGCGGGACTGGCCGTATAAGCAGAGTCCGCATGGAAGGCGCTACCTGGACGGCCGAAGAGGGTCTTGTTTCCTGGAGCACCCTAGTGCAGCTTGAGGGCACCAGGGTTGGGACGCCAGTTGAGCAGCTTATTCCGGGTCGGCCAGCAAGCTCGGGAAGAGCGAGGAGTCGTTGGTTCCTTCGAGAGCGACAAGACGGTGGCCTGAGAGCGATGGTGGCCTGAGAAGCGGGAATCCGCTTCCCTTCCCGCCCCCGTTCCCCC
>JAPKID020004189.1:0-11837 GCA_026931265.2 Tropidonophis doriae
CACCGTAAAAGAAATCTTTATATTTCCCTTTGTTGGGGCATAACCTCCTTCTTCAATTTTCCTTATGCCACTGTCAACCTCCGAAACATCTTTTGTCTGCTTTTTATTTCCTTTTGTTGGGACATATCCCTCCTTTTCAATCTTTCCTATACCACTGCCAAAACCAATGGAGTTTTTTGTCTGTTTTTTATTTTCCACTGTTTCTACCCCTTCATTATCTCTCCCCCCTTCTTCCTTCCCTTCTTCTTTGAATATCTGCTTCTCTGAATTCAGGATTCTATTTAGGCTTGATTTTAATGATTTATGCATTTTTTAAATAATTTCACATTCTTCAAATTCCCACTTTTTCATAATGTCTAGCTCCAAAGTTACAATTAATCATACAGTTCTTATTTCAGAGTTCTGGTCAACCTTAAATTTATCTAATTCAGCTGCTGTGGAGAAGAATGACAGGAGGCATCTTGGTCTTTTGCTTTTCCTTAATGTCCAGTTCCAAAATTGCAGTTAGTTATACTGATCTTATTTCAAAGTTGTGGTTCATCCTGATCTTTTGCAGAAAAAAAGAAAAAAAACGTCGTATTTTCCCAGCTCTTGAATTTGTTATTATTTTTTCCCTTGCCACTTTCCACCTCTCATTGGTCACAGTTGCTTAAAATATATCAATTGGAACACACTTTCATACAGCCAAAACCAGGTATGGTTCTTTTACTTCCTGCTTTTTCAAGTTCTGATTAATGGCAGTTGGTTAATTAAAACTTTTTTAAAAAAATAATTTTATTTATATATATATAAAAAAAATCATACAAACATAATTTTAAACATATTGCCGTCACAGCGCGAGAAAGCGTCAACATATAAATAACCAAACTTAACATTAAAGTCCTAATAGTAGGCCTAATATTTAACATCAACATTTACACTATATACAGCCCATCTAGTTAACCTACCTACTTCATCAATTCTTAATCGTCATTTAATTTCTTATTGATATTATTTACCAATATCCGATTTAAACATATATTATTGCTTCAGTTGTTATTATTCGGTCGTTCCCGTATCCAATTATACCACCTCTTCCACGAGTTATAGAATTCTGAGTCCTTTTTTCCTTTAATTAATTTTGTTAATCTATCCGACTCTGCGCACTCATTAATTTTATTTATTACTGCCCTATCTGTCGGTATTTGATCATTCTTCCATTCCTGGGCAAATGCCAATCTTGCCGCAATAATTATGTGCAACACCAAAAACCATATCTCCATGTTGATATCTGGGGGTTTAAGTCCTAACAGAAAGGTTTCCGGTTTCAATTCTACTCGATGTTGGGTGATTTCTGTTAACCACTGCCTAATCTTTTTCCAGTATTTAATCGCCATTGGGCAGGTCCACCACTGATGGAAATAGGTCCCCTCTCTGTGGCCACATTTCCAGCAATTAGGCATGGTCCCAGGGAACATTCTGGCAAGTCTTGCCAGGGGTAAATGCCACTGATATATCATTTTATACATATTTTCCTTGTACGAAAATATTATTCCTTGATTTCTAATTTGTTCATTTATTAATAAAATTTCTATGGTACTTTTCACTCCTGGCAATCTCATAGAAGTAGTAAATAAATCAGTACATTATCAGAACAACAATCAAACTTTTGCATAGAGATTAAAGTGAAACACAAGCTAATATTGCTGGCATTTTCAAATAATAAATTTGGTGGGATTTACTGTCAGGTAATTAAAAATAGGATTCTATACTGACAATGTATTCAGTTTATCAATATGCCTTGCTCTTACACATTTAGATAATACAGGTTTGCACTATTAAAAGTTTTTTTAAAGACCTTTGTTTAATGAGACAAAAACTGTATTTGCATTGAATGCATGTTGAAAAACAGATCGTTCTTGCAATTGTGGAAGCTTCTGCTTTCATGCTACTGGACTGCCAGAATAGCAGTGATTATACCAGTAAAAGGAGATGAGTAATTTGCACTCTCATCATTCCTTTCTATAATTAGGGAAAATACCAATCAACTCTGAAGAAAGTATACAATATATATTCATGGATAAGCTGAGAATGTTAGGTTCCAAAATATACCCATAAAATTAGCTTTGGCTTCTCTGCAGACCAGAGCGCAGAGTTTTTAAAGACTGTCACAGCCTTAAAATCACATGGTTTTATAAAAGACAACATAACAATTATGTCGTCTTTTTCTTTAGTTTCCTGCCTGTCATTGCAGTTTAAAAATTGAGGGATGGCTTATCTGCGGGTGGCACATTTTTCATAGTATTCTGGTTGAAATTTCTAGGGTTGACTTATCTGCAGATAGGTTCATCCACAATTATGTACTGTATTTACTTTCCTGCGTTCACCTGGCCTATTCCCTATCTTAGCAGTCCTTGTAACCAGATTCTTATTAGTGTAAAATAAATGGGCAAGGACATTTAGCTTCTTAGAGGAAAAGTGAAGTAGATAAGTAAATATCTACCACTATTAGGAGTGGACAGTATGGGACAAATCCTTTTGACATTTTATAAGATGCTTGTAGCTATAAAGAAAGAGTATAATTAGGAAGGCCAGGTAAATATTGAGCTATTGCCATGTGTCCTACTGGGGCTGCCTCTGAACAGCACTCGGAAGCTACAAATGGTCTCTTGGACAGTTTTTGGCATGCTTTGAAATGCCTAGGTGATGCTACTTAATGAGCAGTATTGATTATTGGTCACCTAAAAAGCCTCTAAGGCAAAGATCTATATTTTATGAAGACCACGTATTGTTTCGCTCATCTGGTAAGATCCGATGTACTTCACGAACCCTTGATCAAGCAATGCCATCTGTCAGAGGCATTGACTTCTCTATTGCAGTGTCTGCCTTCTGGAATTATACCTCCCCAGTGATTTGTTTCCATCCCTCGCTGATGTCATTCCACAAGTTGTTAAAAACCTGGCTATTCTTCTTGGGATAGGATGTTGGAGGAGTCCTGGGCAATTGGTTGTTACTTAATCTATCCAGATACTTAAATACTTCTTTACTGCTTTCTTATTTTAAGTATAAGCAGCTCGGAATCATTTTGGGTCTCTTGGGAAACTTCTAAATTTATTTTTATTTAAAAAAAAAAAGTGAGTAGTGAATGTCTGCTCTTATATTCGGTCGTAGTAGGGGCTTCTGTAAAAGAAAAGGGCAAATTACAATCAGATACATTACTAGCACATACATAGTTAAGCATTTTGTGACATGAAGCTTTTCCCATGACATTTCTAGAGCAATGACACCAAGCTTCAATATACTATGCAATTGTTGTTGTTATTTATCTGTGTATATATCTCATCTCTTTTTAAAGAGGGAAATACAAATTAAAGAAAATAGTTGTTCCACGTAATGAAATAATTTTAAGATTTGCATGATTTTTGGCTAATATTTGGAGGTTGCAGGAGCCTCAGTTCACATTTCAGTCCTATGTAAGTCTTGCACTGTAATGTTAACAAGTGTTCACTTAGGAAGATGCTAATTTTTGTAGAAATAGAAGACACATTTTCTGTAGCATTTTGTTCTCTTTCAAGGGCTACTACTGCTAAAAACTGTTTTATTTGCAAACATTAGGATGTTTATTTCAATATCAAAAACACAAGTTCTGTGCTGCATCTGATAAAAATAGGTAATTGTAACTGAAGTGCTTCTTTGAGAAGAAACATAGGACTTACTCTTCTGGATGTCCTTTCCTCACTATACAGGCTCCAAGACTCCATTCCAGTCCTTCCTAGGAATTGCCCAGCAGCATGCCGCCCAGAATGGGGTATGTAGGTCAGGTTCCTTACCTGCAAAGGGAAAAGGGTGCTAGCTGAGGCATGTGCATGAGGAACTAAGGGGAGGGAGGGCAGCAACAAGAGACTTATGCTGGACCAATTTGGTGGGACTGGTGGGGAGTGAGAATTGGTATTTATATGGCATTTACAATTATTGCTAGAATCCTTTGCTTAGAGTAGATCCTGCTCCCCATTTTTCAGGCCCCTGTGCTGCAGTCAGCCAGTCCCACAAACCCAACTTCTATTACCCCTGAGGAATACTTTGACCCCAACTTCAACTTGGAGTCCCGTAATATTGGCCGCCCTATTGAGATGTCAAGCAAAGTTCAGAGGTGAGTGCAGATGGGAAAGATAGTGCAGCATTGATATACAACGGGAGATGCAAGACATGAAGGCTAGCGTTGATGCTTTTGGGGGGTGAGAATGAAAATCCTTAAGGGTGAGCATGATGGCTAGTCTTTTAAGTGTGGTAAGATGGAGGAAAGTGAAGTTCTAGAAACTGACTTGTTCCTTATTTGCTAGGTTCAAGGCCACTCTGTGGCTCTGTGAGAACCATCCCCTCTCCCTGGTGGAGCAGGTGACACCTATCATTGATCTGATGGCGATCAGCAATGCTCATTTTGCCAAGTTACGTGATTTCATCACCCTCAAGTTACCTCCTGGCTTCCCAGTTAAAATCGGTGAGAGATGCAAAACAAACTGGCTGAAAATGGGAGTGGCAAGTGATGGTGCTAACCATTGTAATGTGGAACTAGAAGACGAAGTGCAGCAGAGGGAGCAGGTAGCAATAGGAGTGTGGCAGGAATGATGTATGGCAGAGTTGGATGTAACAGTAGATCAGTGGATGCTGATATTTATTTCTGAAGACCAGGTACTGAGAAACTGAGGGGGACTATTGCATACCTGATCTATAGAAGTTAAATCATTGTAGGAGTAGAATGTTGGCTACTCTAGATGGCTTTTGGTCCAGTCCAATATATCACTATATTCTTATTAATAATGTTTTGATGGGTTCTGTATGAAAACAGCAAGAGACCTGAAAATAAATAGTTCCCATCCTTTCATTCTCTTCTTTCCCTTTTCTGTAAGTTTTCCCTGTCATTTTCAGAGATCCCTCTCTTCCACGTGCTCAATGCTCGGATCACTTTCAGTAATTTGTGTGGCTGTGATGAGCCACTAAGCTCAGTGCGGATCTGTACTCCTACCCAATCCCCTGGCAGCAGCGAGGAACCAACTGCTGGGGCAGAGGCAGCCAGCAATACTAAAGGTAAGATCAAAGGCCAAAGAGAGGCACAGCTCTGATCAAAAGTACATGCTTCTATGACTTCAGTGATGTAAACGTTGGTAAAACTGGATAAAAGAGAAAGGAAAGAAGCTTTTGGAGGTGGAAGAGATAATATCCAACAGTCCATATTGAATTATTTGAAGAAATAATAGAGGAAAGAATAAAACAAGTTAGGCAATCGGCATCCCATAAACTGCAGACAGGTCCTAGGCCCTGCTTCTGTAACTTCCATAGCACCTCAGAAATTATGCCAATATTTTTCATCAAACAAAAGTGTGAATGTAAATATTTAATTCACACTTGATTCTCTCCCTTTAACCTCAGAAAATGCTATCTGGAAGGATTCTGCACAGAGTTTGCCCAAACTTTTCACAATCTGTGCAATGTGTAGCTCTTATTTTGCCTACCAGAACTGATGCATGGAGCTAATAAAATAATTTCCAGTTGTTGTTTCCATTTTAGATGTTGCTGTTGTTATTACTCTGCGTAATAATAGATCACACTAATTTAGTCTTGTGCTTTTCCTCTCTATTGTCCTGGGAAAATTGAGTTATACCAGCCTTTTGCCAACCTGTTGTGTCTTCGTTCACCTGGGAAGCTTTAGTGTATTTGCTTTAATTCTGGAAAGTATATGGTTTGATCAAAAAAGAATCTTATTGTTGCTATGGGGAAGTAAGACAGAGATTAGATGTTTGGCTGTTTAATTAACATAGGACATAGTTACATCCATTCAAACTCTTATGATATTTCAGCACAATTTTAGACAATATCAACACAATATAGACAACTTAATGGTGGATATGGTACTAGTCACAGGGACTCTATATTAATGTATCTTTCTTTCCAGGCAGCAAAGAGAGAGAGGCATTGTACTTACATCCTATTTGTATAAGTATATAAATATAATCTTTATTGTCATTGTATTTAAATACAACAATTGGTTTTAACCTCACTGGTGCAAAATTATAGCAGAACGAAAAAAGAAAAAAATGAAAAAACCCAGCGTGTGCATGGAGTTTTTTTCACACGCTAGTTTTTTTCTTTTTCTTTCTTTTTTCGTTTTTGCTATAATTTTGCACCAGTGAGGTTAAAACCAATTTGTACGTCTCCCTGTGGCTTCTAATTGATGATGGTCAAAACAGGATGCTGTCTAGATGTGCCTTTAGTTTATTTAGAATAGCAATTGTTATTTTCCCAATTCCTGTTGTGATTACTGTTATAGCAATAGCACTTAGACTTATATACCGCTTCATAGTGCTTTTAGAGCCCTCTGTAAGCAGTTTACAAAGTCAGCATATTGTCCACAACAATCTGGGTTCTCATTTTAGTGACCTCAGAAGGATGGAAGGCTGAGTAAACCTCGAGCCTAGTGAAATTTGAACTGCCAAATTGCAGGCAGTCAGCAGAAGGAGCCTGCAGTACTGCATTATAACCACTGCGCTACCATGGCTCTTATGTTATGTTATTCTCCTTGCCCTAGTGTACCCTTTCCCTTGTGAAGTGGATCCATCTGTATTTGAGGTGCCCCAAGGCTACACCATGCTGGGTGCAGGCCGTACAGAGCCTATGAGAGATGAGGATGATGACCTACTCCAATTTGCCATTCAACAGAGTCTCTTGGATGCTGGCACAGAGACAGATCAGGTGATTGGGAGGGCAGCAACTGGACCGTGGTGGGAAAGTCTTTGTATCCATTTAGCAGAGAAGCATGTCTAACTGCTTCTTCAAAACAGGGTCGGTGGTCTAAGAAGGTTGTGTGGCATGAGACAAAAGTAGGAGGACAACACAGCAAATAAACCCCCAGATGTTGTCACTTACTAGAGATCATTCTTTGTTGACAAGTTTAGATATAGCACTGGGGGCTTAAACTTAGTCTCACCGGTGCTTTTTAATGCTTATTAGGGATCAGGGATGGGGGGACCTAAAGCTAAACATGATCTCGGACTATTCAACAAGTCACAGGATCAATTAGCTAAATAATTCATTACTCCACAAGTTTCCAATTGCTGTCTACTACTGGATGATACTGACTGTTTTTTTAGTTTTATTGCTGCATTCCATATGTTTTATTAGGTTACCATCTGGGAAGCTCTGACCAACACACGACCAGGATCCAATCCGCCAACCTATGATGAGGAACTACAATTGGAACGGTGAGTATTTGTATAAAATGCATACCATCATTTACATACATATCTAGCTATTCTGTCAGACTCTGTTTCTTTTTTATTGTGATGGAAACAGTGGCTGCTACTAGAATAACAGAACTTGGTTGTGAGAAGGTGCCAGGAACTGTATGAATTAAGACAATTGCATGCTATCCTCCTAGTTTAAATTCTCCACCTTTCCTTCATAATTATGTAGTTTAAACCAAAAGAAAAATGTATATATTTATCTGGTTTCTTCTGCTAGTTATAGGAAGAAACAAGAATTATGGAGGGCATTGAAACTTCTTTCCCAGCTATTAGAGATTTTGTTCATTAGCTCATTTCTGGCTTCTGGGATACCACTAGCATGACTATGTAGCTTGGTTTGGTTTTAAGAGAAATCTGATATTGATAGTAGAACTGTGACTGGTTTTTTTTCCTAAATGAAAATTTGTACCCTAAATAATTCATACATTTGCCTACTGATAAAATTATTAGGCCTGAAATAAGAATCATACGTTCTTACTATTTTAAAAAATATTTTAAATTAGGAAAATATTATTTACAATCACATTTGTATAACCAAATTCTGATAGCCTTTTGAAAAGTTTTTTTTTCTTTTTAAGAAACTTCTGTGGGTGGGTTGACATTTAGATCCAAGAAAACAGTAAAGGTTGCTTCATTCTTTTACATATAAATGCTTCCCCATCAAGCTGTATTTCCAACATTTTAGGTTATATTTAACCTATTATAGGCTTGAAATATTGCAGCTAAAAAAGCAATTGAAAAAGGGCAATGGGAAGACGAAAAATGCTGTTAGGAAAAAGAGATAAGAAACGTTGCTATTTTAAATCATTATTTTGTTTTTCTTTGAAAAAAACTTTAAATGGTTTGTATTTTTAACACAAGATACCCTCAGATTTTTAAAATCTTCAATATTTATGTCATTTTGAAACATTTCTGATTCTATGGTTATAAACCACAGATTATACAATAATGACTGGGTTCACGTACAATCTCAACTAAGCCAACTTGCAATGAGATGGGTGGCAAACAAATGTAATAAGTAATAATATAACATATTGGAGTGTGTGAATCTAATTATTATTTTAGTATTTTAGTTCTGTTTCTGGTAGATTTAAACAAGGATGTCATCCTGCTATGTCATCCTGTCTGTTGAACATGAAATCTTCTACTGTATCTTTTTTGTGGTTTAGTATAGACATATTCTACAGGAGAACAGCTTGCTTTTCCCTGGAACACTTCTTAAAATTATGTTTATTTACTGAAGAACAGATCATGAACTTAGAAGCTGTTCCCTTTGTTTAACCCTTAGAAATTTGTATCATTTTATCAAAAGCAAATACAGTAAGAAGTGGCAGTGGGGGTCTGTTGTAGTTACCAGCAAAGGACTCCATTGAATGTCCACTTCTGATTTGCATTGTTTTTAATTTGCTGAATGTGAGGGCATCTCTCTCTTTTCGCCATGAGAGCCAGCGTTGTCCAAAGATATTTTCTGTGGTCATGTGGCCAGCATAGCTATCCTCTGAAGGTGAATGGAATGGTGTTACCTTCCCATTGAAGCAGTACCTATTAATCTACTTGTATTTGCATGCTCCCAACTGTTTGGTGGGCAGGAACTGGGGCAGGAATGGGAGCTCACCCCATTGCACGGCACATAGATCTTGAACGTGGGCTGTCAGCACTCCAGCTGATAAACTCAGCTCAGTATCTTTAATATCCCGGCTGGACTACTGCAACGCTCTCTACATGGGGCTTCCCTTGAGGTGCACTCGAAGGTTACAGTTAGTCCTGAATGCGGCCGCGCGGGTGATTATGGGTGCCTCAAGACAATCCCACATAACACCTCCTGCGCAAGCTGCACTGGCTACCTGTGGCCTTTCGGGTGCGCTTCAAGGTGCTGACTACCATCTTCAAAGCACTCCATGGCTTGGGGCCTAGCTACATACGAGACCGCCTCCTGCCCCATACATCCCTTCGACCGATCCGCTCCCACAGAGAGGGCCTTCTCCGGGTACTGTTGGCCGGGCAATGCCGGTTGGCGATGCCCAGGGGAAGGGCCTTCTCTGTGGTGGGCCCAGCCCTCTGGAACGACCTGCCCCCTGATCTACACACCACCTTGAACCTCCGCCTCTTCCGCCAGCGCCTCAAAACGCACTTATTCCAACAAGCTGGCCTAGCATAACCCCCCGTTCTGACTTTTATGTGTATAAATTTTAATTATTGGGTTTTATAAGTGTTTTAGCACAGGATATAATTTAATAGTTTTTTAATAATGTATTTTTATTTATGTATGGTTTTTAATATTGTCTGTGCGCCGCCCTGGGTCCTTTTTTAGGAGAAGGGTGGGGTATAAATTTGAAAAATAAAAATAAATAAAATCAATTTAGTATAAAAGGATAATTTCCCAACATCATGTTAACACTAGTGGAATCCAGCATGACAAATTAATAAATTCTAGAAGCTATAGATCCATGATTATAACTGTCAAACTGAAATGTTTTTGTGTTATAAACTGTATAAAACTTGTAATCCTGAAAATATAATTTGAAGCTTGGATACATAATTTTGTACAATGTGAAATCCTAATTTGCATTCAAGGCTTTTCTACAAGTTCTTATAAATAAAAACCAAAATTTTAAGTTTGCTTAAGAAAAGGACTAGATTGATAGAGAAGCATATTTGATTAAACTAGAGTATTTTTGTAGTTTTATGCTTTAATTTATACCTACCTCAGGTATAAATTACCTACCTACCTCAGCATGCATAAAGGCAGAATTTAGAAATAACAAGACAGAAAATATGCATAGCATGATTGCAAGATATGTGCTCAACTCCTTTATAGGAATGAGATTTGTTTTCTATGTAACCAAGTAATTTGCTGCTTTTGTTTGAGTGCATTGAGGCAGCTAGTAAGTACACGATGGCCTGTACAAGTATGTTCTCTAGGTATTATTTTATAACTCATTTTGTTCTCCATGTAGATAGATGAAGACAGCTTCTCATTTGTCAATATATAGAATATGGTTTTTAGATTTTTGTTTAGAATTAGGTGAACAATTTTATCTGAAAAAATAATGGGGAGTTATGGCACTAAGCTCACAGAGGTCCTCTACATAACGATCTACTTAACTAAAACCCTACATTTAAATAAAGGTAGTCATTGACTTATAACAGTTCATTTAATGACCCTTAAATTACAGCGCCCTGAAAAAAGTAAGTTATGACCGTCTTTCACATTATGACCATTGCAGCATTCCCATGAGCTGCAATTGGTTCACATTTGACAGTTGCAGTGTCCCGAGGCCATACTCTTTCTGCAAGCAAGGTCAATGGGGAAGCCAGATTCATTTAACAACTTTGCCACTAACTTAACAACTGCAGTGATTAATAATTGTAGCAAGAAAGATCATAAAATGGGATAAATTTCACTTAAGAAACATAAAGGCTCAATTGTGATTGTAAATTGAGGATTATCAAGGGATTCACCATTTTCTGACTGCAACCGTAACTATGAAAGTCTTAACATGAATTATTTGTTTAGGAACAGGTAGTCTTTCAGTCTTATTTTATACATGTAGATTATGAAACTTTTGACTAACAATTTTTAATCTCTATTTACAGCTAGCATACTGTGAAGAAAGGATATCTAATCATTTTACTTCCAGAAAATGTATCACAGTTTATTTAAATTATGATTATAAAATAGAGCCCATCCTCTAACAAAGTAAATTTATATTAATCTTCATTAAATAATTTTTGGAATAATTTAAACTAAAATTCTAAATTTTGGTGTTTGCTTACATGACATTTTCCCAGGTCTGGTGCAGATTTTATTTTTAACTTTTTTCAAAATTTAGAATCAAAATAATTTGATTTGGTTTATTATGATAAACACAAGTAAGTTTCTGTTGCATATTTTAGTCACGTTTATAGACGAGAAGCTGCATCGAGAACCTTTTTAATTCAACCTGTTTATCCCAATTTCACCTTAATGAACACACAATGCAAAGAAATGTAAAACCTCTTGACTTTTTTATTGTGATAAATTTAGAATCATTATCAACGATAACGATGAAGCTGCAAAGTGTTATGTCGTCTCCAGGCAGCACGTCGTGATCCACCAATTGTGTGATGGAACTTGTGGCCCTTGCCAAGGCCACGGCTCTTCCTGCCAGCAGAGGTCAACCCACGCATCTCTCTATGTTTGTGAACTGGTTTGGTGATCCATTGGGTATCTGGATTGCGCCTGATAGCTTTGTGGAATGGATCAATCAGAATGACCTCAAAGAATTTGTATGTGGAATCCTCACCCACCCAGTAAGAATTCAGCACTCTCAATGCTCCACAGTGTCGGCCAGCACGCTCCTACAAAATAAAATAGTTTAAATATAAATATCTGTATCTATACCTATATATATATATATATATATATATATATATATATATGTGCAGGTTTTGGTTTATTCGGGTCTTCTCCCGTGTAAAGTTAAAGGTATTTTTTGCAACGTTTACCAATCATGATACAGCTGCACAACCAATCAACCCACTCACAACAACAGTAAACACTCCACCCCCCCCACCAAT
>JAPKID020004190.1:0-11836 GCA_026931265.2 Tropidonophis doriae
ATAAAAAGAAGGACTAGGGGAGACATGATAGCAGTGTTCCGATATCTCAGGGGTTGCCACAAAGAAGAGGGAGTCAAGGTATTCTAAAAGCACCTGAGGGCAGAGGAGGAATTTCCTGACAGTTAGAACAATTAATCAGTGGAACAACTTGCCTCCAGAAGTTGTGAATGCTCTACAATGCAACTCTTTAAGAAGTTGTTGGAGAGCCATTTGTCTGAAATGGTATAGGGTTCCCTGCCTAGGCAGGGAGTTGGACTAGATGACCTCCCTTCCAACTCTGCTATTGTAAATAATTGCCTATGGTAGAGCTGAAATAGGTTCAAATTCCAAGTATAGAAAGAGAAGGAAATTATTTGTATTATGCCTTTCCGTCAGAAAACCAAGTTAGTAGAAATAGCACCTTTCTTTTTTTACCCTTGTTTGGGTTTGCTCATTTTTTTGTTCCAGAGCAACAAAAATTTAAGTGAGATTGTTATTAAGATTTAAAAAACAAACAAACAGTACTTTAAATACAAACTTCTTTACTAAATTATAACATTGCCCAAAGCAGATTGAGAAGGCTTCCTGGCCATCTCGAGAGAGGCCCCTCCTGGCCCTTGGATGGGAAATGCACCATCTCCCCTTTTTCCACGAGCACCTTCCATGCACAGAAAATCCATCCGGGGTTCCCTCTGCTAAGAGAAAGGAACAGCATGAGCTTCAGCGTTGAGCCGCTCTTGCAGATTGGGGAGGAAGTGACGTCACCACGTCTTTTCTTTCTAGGATGCTGGACTCTTTCTTTTTAACCCTTTAAGCTTCACAGGCGGTTAAATAGCCTGCCAGGAAGTCAGGAAGAAAGGTGGCAAGGGTAGGTTTGTGTGTGTGTGTCCGCCGGTGCGTGTATACAAGGAAAGGCAGAAGGTTCTCGCATTAGAGCAGGAAAGGATAAGCATTACAAGCTCCCCCTCTCCCCTACCCAGGAGCGATTCCCACGAAATGGGGCGCTAAGGACGATCCCTTTCCTTTCTGGGATCTGGAATTCTTCCCGAGGGCAGCATGCATCTCCTGCAGCTCTCCTTTGTTACCACCATGGAAAAGGGCGGCAGAGAAACAGGGGATCTGGGGGTCTCCCGCTCCTAAGATTGACTTGGTATATAAATATATGAAGATATATATGCTTTCGTAAATTTTCACGGGTGTAGGTATGCTGGTATTGTTTGGTACAATACCAGCAAAGAGAGAGAGAGAGACGAAAACAAATATATATGTATGTATATCCATCCTTTCCTTCTCTAGTGCGAGAAGACCCTTTTGCCTTTCCTTGTATACACGCGCGGACACACAGACACACAAACCTACCCTTGCCACCTCTTTCTTCCTGACTTCCTTGCAACCTATTTAACCGCCTACAAAGCTTAAAGAGTTAAAGAGAAAGAGTCCAGCATCCTAGAAAGGCAAGACTTAGTGACGTCAGTTCCTCCCCCAACCTGCAAGAGTGGCTCATCGCTGAAGCGCATGCTCTTCCTTTCTCTTTGCAGATGGAGCCCCGGATGGATTTTGTGTGCATGAAAGGTGCTCATCGAAGGAGAGATGGTGCACTTCCCATTCATGGTCAGGAGGGGGCTCCCTTGAGACTGCCAGGAAGGCTACTCAATCTGCTTTGGGCAATATTATAATTTAGTAAAGAAGTTTGCATTTAAAGTAGTGGTTTGTTTAAAAGAAAATTCCTAATAACAATCTCACTTATATTTTTGTTGCTCAGGAACAAAAAAAAAGGCGCAATACCAAACAAGGGCTAAAAAAGAAAGGTGCTATTTCTACTAGCTTGATTTTCTGAAGGAAAGGCATAATACAAATAATTTCCTCTTCTTACTTTACTTGGAATTTTAACCTATTTCAACTGTACCATAGGAAGGGTCAACTTCTTTCTACTCTTCCTTGTAAGGGAGACACAACCTTAAAATGCATAATTAATAAAGTAGGAAGAATTGCTCTATAGAATGCAGAGATGAAATGGTTGGGATCTCTATGGGTAATAGGAGGACCTAATATTACCTCCTGAATTGTCCTTAGCTGGATATTCCTGAAAAGAAATCCTACTGAAAAACAGTTCCTGGGGGAGAGTTGATGGAAGCTTCCTTCAGTGATGGGTTTCCAATTTTTTTACTACCTGTTTGCTCGTGTGCAGGAATGTACTCATGCACGCTTCTGCACATGCACAAAAGAGTCCGGATGGATGGGTGGAGCCTTCCGTTGCTGCTACTACCGGTTTGCTCAATCCAGGACGAACCAGGAGCAACCCACCTCTGGTTTCCTTCCCTCAGGATCTCTGATCTTCATAGAGAAGGATTTGAAATGGATGATCAGTTAAACGTGAGTCAGCAGTGTGTGACAGCAGCCAAAAAAGTTAATACAATCCTTGGTTGCATAAACCGAGCATAGAATCAAAATGCCAACTGGACAACCTACACCTCATCTCATGCTCCTCCTCAAATTTGCAGAGGACATTAAGCTGTCAGGAGAAGCCAACTGAACCAGAAGACCAGTTCAGGATCCAAGAGATCTTGACAGGCTTGAACAATGGGCCCCATGCAACAAAATCAAATTTAATGTGGAGAAAAGCAAGGTTTTACACCTGGGCAGGAAAAATCAATGGTTCAAGTACAGATTAGGTGAAACCTGGCTCAAAAACAATAACTGAGAGGGACCCTGGTGTTTTAGTAGATGATCAGTTAAGCATGAGTCAGCAGTGTGTGGCAGCAGCCAAAAAAGTTAATACAATCCTTGGTTGCATAAGCAGAGGCATAGAATCAAAATGCCTTGCTGAAATCTATGTCCACCGCATTTGCTGGTGTTCTAAATTAGTCTCTTTGTTAAAGAATGAAATAAGATTGGTGTGGCATGATGTTTTTAACAACCCTTTGCTAGCTACTAGTTTTAAATTTATTTGTTTATAGATTTTCACAGATCTGGTTTTTTAAAAAGTAATTTCCAGGATCTTCCGATATTGGTGTAAGACTGATTGGTCCGTAATTTCTTGGGTCTGTTCCCTCCACCACCACCACCACACTTTTTTTTAAAGATGGAAACCACATCGGCTTTTTCCGAATCCTCTGGCAGTTCCCCAGTGCTCCAGATTTTTTAAAGATATGGTACAATAGTTCTGAGATAACATCTGCCAGCTTCAGAACTCTGAGATGTCATCCATAAGGTCCTGGTGATTTCTACTGGTATCTCTTGGATAAGCTTTCCTCCATTATTTCTTATGCTGCCATTGGTTCTTTGGAGAATAGATTGATCTCTTCTAATCAAAGCAGCCCCTCAGGATTGAAGGGCTTCTGTTATGTCATTCCTAATCCTCCTCTTCCTTAGATTGGACCTATCCTGTTCCTGCATCTGCTCTTCATGTTTTGATCTCCTTTCCCCTAATCACCTTTGTTGTTCTTCTCTGCACTCTTTCTGGAGTTGCAATACTTTTTGGGGATCATGGTGATCAAAACTCAATTCCAAGTGTAGTGTTACCAGTGCAGTCTAAAGTGGAACTAATCCTTCTCATGATCTTGATACTCTCCCACTATTGATGCATCCTAGGACTGCATTAGCTTTTTTGGTAGCTGCAGCACATTGCTGGCTCATATTTAAGTGATTATCCCCCTAAGACTCTAGACCCCTCTCACAGTTACTGCTGTCAAACCAGATACAATATCCTCCATACTAGTACTTTTTTTAGCCGTTGCCTAAGTTTTTTATATGGAAAGAAAGTTTTCTCCGTGGGTTTGGTCTTCCCGACTGGGAGAGCGTCACCTTTGTGGTGAAAGAATTTAGGATCGAAGCAACCTGTGTTTCAAGCAAAATTTCTTTATTATTTTTCAGGAAGGCAAGACCAACAGTGACATGGACCAGCATTCCTGGGTGAGTTGACACCAATACACAGTAAGTGTACATGTTTATACTTTTTCCTCATTGATGTCCTTTGTACTATTGTGCGATTGCCTTTTGTGTGTGCCCTCAATAATGGTTCTAATCCTGTCTTGCGTTTGTTATTTGTGAGGATCCCGATTTATTCCCGAGGGCACCCTGCATGTCTGCTTTCTCCCCCATGCCTGTTAAAATAATGGAAAAGGGTGGTTAGGCAGGAGGGGAACATAGGATCGAGGGGGAAGGTTCTCCCACTCCTAAAACTCAAAAAACTAAACCTGGATGAGAACTAGGCATGTGTCTCTTCCCCTTTTCTTAGACTGAGAACCCACTTTTTCCCTTTCTGTGAGAAGAACATACACACACACACAAATACACATGCAACACTTACCTTTTCCACCTCTGGATCTTTCAGATTTCCTTTCTGTCTTTGTAAACTACTGCACATCACATGTGGTTAAAGAGAAAGAGAATTTAGCATCCCAGAAAGGCAAAAACTGGTGCACTTCAAGGTGTTAGTAACCATCTTCAAAGCGCTCCATGGCACGGGTCCTGGCTATCTGCGAGACCGCCTCCAACCATATACCTCCCTTCGACCTGTCCGCTCCCATAGAGAGGGCCTCCTCAGGGTGCCATCTACTGGTCAATGCCAGTTGGCGACCCCCAGGATGAGGGCCTTCTCTGTGGTGGGTTCGGCCCTCTGGAACGACCTGCCCCCTGACTTTTGCACCATCACGGACCTACGCCTCTTCCACCGGACACTCAAAACACACTTTTTCCATCTGGATGGCCTGGCATAGATTAATAATTTAATTTTAAATACAATATTTTAATAGTTTTTAATTACTTTTTAGCACACTTACTAATTTAATTCTATTTTATACTGCATTATATGTTATGGGTGTTTTTATTCTTTCTGTGCACCGCCCTGAGTCCCACCAGAGAGATAGGGCGGTATAGAAATTTGATTAAATAAATAAATAAATAAATAAATAAATAAATAAATAAATAAATAAATAAATAAATAAATACATTAGCTTCTATGGTGTCGGGTGGAGAAGCCACCATCTCTTGGATGGCATCAGGAGCATTTCAGGGTTACATTCTAGTAAGTTTAAACTTCCCAGCTCAGTCCTCTCTATGCAAGCTGGACAACCCCATGATAACCTGCTCAGCCACATTCTGGACCAGCTGAAGCTTCTGGGTGCTCTTCAAGGGCAGCCCCATGTAGAGAGCGTTACAGTAGTTCAGGCGAGAAAGGACGAAGGCATGAGTGCACAAAGGAATAGAAGGTGGTTTGATGAAGGGATTTTCCTCTCCTTTGCTTTTTCCCATGACTATTATCAGTCAAGAGTAGAAAAATCTGCTATCAGTCTTTGTTCTTTTTTTCCCAGAAGAGGAAAAAAAAAAGATTTTATACTTTCTCACTAAAATCAGTTGAGGTTTTACCACGGATGGCTTTTAGTTCTCTTAAATATGAGTGCAAATCAACAAACTCCTTTCTTCAAAACCTATGTAGCTGCGTTCACAAAAATGCAGACATTTGCATGCTGTCAGAAGCACCAATCACACTCCAGCTACTCTTTATCAGGTTGCTGTTGGGGCTTTACCGAGGTTATCCTTATTACAAAAAAGTGGGAAATGTGTTATCTCTTCCGCTTTGTTGAGTCCAATAGTTGACTCGATAAGGCTGTACCCATCCTGCATTTGTCTCTCATGGTCAACAACCTTGTGTTTGCTTTTTGCATCACATAGAAATTACCAAATGTAAGTGTTCTGCTCTAAGACCCTTCAGAGGAGGATGGTGGTTTTACATGCTGGGGCTACATTATTGGAGGGTACATACTTTCCAGACCCTTGGTCATTCTCCCTGTTTTGGCTTCTATTGATTTTTTTTTAACCCAATACAAAGACCTGGAATTATCTCCAGTTTTCTTAATGTAAGATTGCCCATGGATCTATCTCTTGATTCCAGTCACCAAAACATCCACATATTTCACTCAGGGATAGGATTTTGACCAGAAACAATGTTCATTTTGAAATCTGGGTTTATATTTTGAAAAACAGAAGCCAATAATTATTTTCTTACTTCAACCCCAGAAGCCAAAAATTCCTGTCACTTTTCTACTTGAGCAGATTGAGTATTCGTATTTGCAGACCTTCCTCTAAAGCAGTAATCTGATAGGCTTGCACACCAGCCACGTGTTCTCTTTTTTTTAACATTCTTTTTAAGATTATTCTTAATCGATTAACTGAAAAAGGATTTGGCAACTTGTTCATTATTTTGTAAACCTTCCTAAGTCTTAAACATGCTTTAGTTTTGTCAGGCTTCCCTTAATCTGAATATTGTGATATTTTCTTTCTGATGGTCAAAAATTGCTTTTGCTTTTTCCTGAAAATCTCATGCTATTTTAAAGTCATCAAGAAACATAATACTCTTTTTATACTAGATAATTGCTTATCCTACAAAGTCAGAACTAGATTTTTTTCAATTCTATGATGAAAACTGGGTCTGTATCTCAGCTACCAAGGGAGAAATGTATACACAACAGGCACTCTCTCCCCTATAATTCACTGAGATTGCTAAACAACAATTAAGGAAGATCCTATCTTACTCCCCACACCTCATTCTGGAATGAATTAAATAATATAGTAGTTGCAAAGGAAAAACTGGTATTTAGGAAAAGTAGCATATGATTAGTGACACAACCATTCTTGGCAAGATGGAAACTGTGATCAAAATTTACAAGGGAAGCCTAGAAAAAAATAGGAATGGGAGTAGGAGTGATGGAGCATCTGGGATTATGGCATGCTACAAATATAACCTGGATTGCAATATTTTGTGAATATCATTTGTACAACATTCAACATAAGTATGCAACACAGTAAGCTTTAGAGTCAATTCCACTCTTTGGACAGGTGGCTAAAAGTTCTGGCTTATAGCATTAATTTTTAACATTTAACATTTAACATTTAACATTTCTGTTAAAAGGAAAATAATTTTTAATCCTCAAAGAGTTACTAAATTCTTACCTCAGTCTCAGCTCTTTACCACTACCCCAACTACCCCAACAGAACTATCAATTTTCTGCTTATTTATCTGTTCACTACAGCTCTGCCTTTTCTCAAGGAACGTAGGGATGACCCTCTCTTACCTGACAGATGTCACAAACGACTGCTGAATTGATGACACATGTTGAAGACAGACAGCTTTATAACCTTGGGCTTTGCTTGGCTCAGAATTAATCCCTGACAGTGATCTTTGAAACACCACGCCCTCCTTGCCTTAATGCCACTACACTGGTCCTGCTGTTTCTCTGCTTGGTTGAGGTTCCAGGGGCATTTCGGTTGTGCTTCTTGGATCGGAGCCCTGGCTTAGCTGAAGCTTTGGCCCAGGGCTCTGGGACTTTATCAGAGTCAAGACGAATGGAAGAGGAAGGGTGACCAAATTTGAGAGGCTGCCAGTTCTTTGTGCATTTGACTAGACGGGGCCATCCAGACAATCTTTCCCCCGATTAGGGATAGACTGGGATTTTCATCGCTAGCACTGATGTTACTTAATTTGGGTAATGAAACAACCAAGCTCAGAGAACACCAAAGACCCTTCATTCTCAACCTTTGCTTGGGGTAAGCTTTAGGGTGCAGGAGGAAAAGTGATGGATCACCTGACAGAATAAAGCCTTTTCCCTAACCAAGGCAAAACTCAACATTGCTTAGAAAGAATGAAAGAGAAGAAGTCATAGATATTCAGGATCACAGCCATTTTGATTTAGAAGCCTGCTGGGGACTAGGTCTGACCAGAATTGTCTTCCAGAAATCTGAAAGCAGGGGTGGTGAGCTGCTGGGGGTTCGTACAGGTTCGGGCGATCCTCTATCTAGGATTCTGCCCAATTCAGTGAATCCCCAAATACCACCCATGTCTGGCCACACCCACCCCGCTCTGCCCTTCCTCCCCTCCCCCCCCTTCCTGGAGTCTCTACGTGGCCTGTTCATCATGTCAGGTAAGTGCAGGGCCAGTGCAAAGGCTTGTGGAGGGGGAAAAACATGCCAGAAAGTCCAGAAATGGGCCTGTTTCTGGCCTCCGGAGGCCTCTGGAGCCTCAGGGAAGCAGTTTTTGCCTTCCCAGAGGCTCAAGGAAAGCTTTTGGAGCCCGAGGTAGGTGAGAAACACCCCCTCCCCCTGGATGCAGCAAGCCGAATAGATCACGCTCACCATGCCCATGCCCATCCAGCAACGGGACAATGAACCCATTGTTGTAATTTTTCAAGCCTACTCCTGCCTGAAAGATGTTTGGAGAAATTGTTA
This sequence comes from Tropidonophis doriae, assembly GCA_026931265.2. NCBI lineage: Eukaryota > Metazoa > Chordata > Lepidosauria > Squamata > Natricidae > Tropidonophis > Tropidonophis doriae. Next base: position 8,203 of record JAPKID020004190.1, read on the forward strand.
TGTGGAAATTAATGGAAAGGAGCGGGGAAAGATCAACAAAAGAACATCCTCCTGGAAGCAGGAAGGAAATAGGTTTGGATGAGAAGAGAAGGAAGAGGATTTAGAGCAGTTCTCATTAACTCACACAGGCAGAAGGAGAGATTGTGGCAGTAGGGGGCAAACTGCACTTGTGGAAGGGTGATTGGCTTCAAATATTTATGGGACAATCCAGTCTTGATCAGTCTTTGGCATATTTCTGGGATGGTTCCTTACTTCAGCTAAGAATCTGCATTCTCAAATATTCCTATGTACTGTCAATCAGGGCAATATAATACATTTCCTAGTTATAACAGTGGAGTACTATCTCAGCAAGAGTTGCTTATTAAATTTATATGCCACCCATCTTGCTATCCAAAGTGACTCTACACTGATATGTGGAAGGCTAAATTACATTTATTACTGTCCACAAGGAAAGGCAAGCCCATTGAGGCATAATAAAATTTACTCATCTTGACTTTTTAACAGATGAAGAAGGAAAACAAGATTATTTTATGATTTCCTTTTTTTTCCTATTCCACCCCAGGTTTTTTTTTTAGGGCATTGAAGCATTCTAACACAAAAGATGGAGCAGATATAAAGTATTATATTCAATTATCCTGAATTGCCTGTTGACTTCCCATTGCTATTCTTTATCTGCTTGTTTTGTAGATTAAAGGCTGCCTCTGCCACTTAAGCAAGATGGAAACATCTCTCAACTAAGCTATAAAAATGAACGTTGCAATCTCAGAGTGGAACTCAACATTTAATCTTATCTCTTTCCTTACTCTTTCAACTTCTCAATATTCTTCACTGTATAGTGAAGAATATTGGGGCATTCACTGAAGTTGTGAATGCCCCAACCCTGGAAGTCTTTAAGAAGATGTTGGATACCATTGTCTGAAATGGTATAAGGTTCCTGCCTGTGCAGGGGGTTGGACTAGAAGATCTACAAGGTCCCTTCCCTTCTATTGTATTATTGTATATGTCATACTCATTTATCCATAAATCTATACATCACCTTCAGACATCTTCTCTAGTCTCATTTATTGAGATAAATGTAAATTGCCAACTCTCTTCAAGTTTTGGCTATCTATTATTTATTTTCGCAACTGTTGCTGCTACATAGCAGCATTTCCTTTGATGGCTGTTTTGCTACTCAACTGTTTTCCATATAATTAATACTATTAAGAATTGATCTGCTGAGTAAAATTGCTAGTAATACATGAAAAAGCTCAGTTTGATCCTAATGTCTAGATCAGGGGTGTCAAACTCAATTTCATTTAGGGCCGCATCAGGATGTGATTGACCTCATGGGGAGGGGAGAGGGCATGGCCGCGGGGGAGTGGTCAACTCGACATCATTCTTGTTGGGGGTGCCTGTGGTGGCCTGAAAATAGGCTCCCAGGCTTCATTTTCAGCTGTGACAGCCTCCTGAAGCCCTCTTCCAATGAAAACGGAGCTCCTTTTTTGCTGGCAGAGGCACCGTGGGCCAGTCCATTGCTGTTTACAGGGTATCCCCCTAGGCCAGATCTAACCGCTCCATGGGCTGAATCCAGCACCCAGGCCTTGCGTTTGACATCTCTGATCTAGATGGTTATTACCTGTGATATCTACATGGTTTCTCCTGAATACTTCTCTTAGGCCTAAAAAAAAGCTTGGCCTCTTGACGTGCTTCTGTAAGCACTTTGAGATATTTGGCTGGCTGTTGTTGGAAATGGGACAGAGATAAATAAAAGTTCTTGTAATCTGTTCAATGTGGAATAAATTCATTTTAGAGTAGATGAGGAAGAGATTGTTTAGAATGATTTACAATGTAATGGAGGGTGGATTGCTGGCTTGTATTAAATATTTATTCTTTCTTGCTATCAAAGGGAAGCAAAGACTGGTGATTGACCCCTAAATAATTTTTTTCATAGTTTTACAGTTATTATTTGATTTGTCTTTTTAAAAGGGTTAGAGAGTTTATACACATAGCAAATTCTACATTGATAAAATATTAGCAATCAGTTGCTTTTATTCACATATAAAGTTGCATTTCTAATTATGCTTGTTAAAGTGAAAATTGTACTGGAACAAAATGAACAAAGTTGCCCCTGAATAACTACCATATGGAGGATCCTAGAAGTCATCTAGCCCCTCTGTCCAATGTGATGTGGAATGCCTTTACAGTATTCCTGATGCATAGCTTTCCATTCAACATTTCAAGCAAATAGAAGTACTCCATATTCTTCATAATGGATTCATAAATACTAAAATAATTTGTTACATCTCTGGATGTAAATTGTTTGTTTGCACAGCCCAGTTTCTGGCATGCCATGGCCTGGTGCTGGTCCAAGGAGCAGGGGTTGGGGACCACTAGCTGTTCTTTATAAGTGCAGCACAATCTAAGGAAGGGGAGGGCTTGGTTTAAGGAGTTGCGAAAATACCTTTTCCCCTTTGAATCTCAAGGGCTCACAGCTTTAATAATTAAGAAGATATACTGAATCAAGGAGGAATGGAAAAAAGAATTGTAGACAGTCTTTCTTGAACTCTGTGTAGTAAATAAAAAAATATAGTCTCTGGTTTAACTACATATGCATATATAGATTGGAAAAAAATAATGTAAAAAGGCTTTTTCTAGGTATACAGTTGCTATAGCAAGGTTCGATGGACACGCAATAGGACTTGTACATTCAGCACATGTGCACTTCAACAAAAAAGAAGCATATTGCTTGGCCCAGATGTCTACCTTGTCCCATGTAGGACATACATACAATGGCTATAAAAATGAGACACCCACCTTTTTAAGGGCTTGGTGAATAACGATTCTTTTTCTTCAGTCTGTTCAAAGGCGATAGTGACCCACCTTTACTCAGAGATTGAATGGAAGACTGAAATGGAGCCCTTTCCCTCCCAAAACTACAGACTGTGGAATACATTGGAAAATAATTAAAATCTTTCTCTTTTCTCCTTTTTTTTTGTCTTGGCAATTAAACCAATTGAAAGGATTCTGTGAGGAGTGGTGGAAGGAATAGATGTCATCCACCTCTGATGGTGTAAACATTGATAGTTCCCAGTATGAACATTAAGTCCACTTTGTTTAACAATTAAGCTACAGAATTCTATGATTACAATGCAACAGTAAATGGACTAGTATTACTGCTGCAAATGAACAAGAGCACAGAACCAAGGAAGGCTGAAACATGAAGAACCTTATAGTCAAATCATTATATTTATAGTTACAGTTCTACTGTAGAGCCAGCATTCTAGACAACCATTCAGACAGACATGTTGGTACAGTTTCTGTGCAGGGCTGGACTTCCTCAGGTGGCTAAACTGAAAAGCTAAATACTCATGTGAAGTATTTGGAAATAAAATACTTAAGGACAGTGGCTCTCAACCTCAGCAACTTTAAGAGCTCTGACCATAGGGGAGGAGATATTGTCCCCTGTGGAGAGGGCTCGCAACTTGGGTGTTCTTCTGGACTCGCGGCTGTCCATGGAAGATCAGGTTTCGGCTGCGACCAGGAGGGCGTTCTACCAGGTACGCTTGGTCCGTCAGTTGCGGCCCTTACTGGACCGGGGGGATCTACGCACAGTCACTCAGGCGTTGGTGACCTCGCAATTGGACTACTGCAA
>JAPKID020004191.1:0-11836 GCA_026931265.2 Tropidonophis doriae
CCAGTGCCTGAGCTGTGGGTTTCCACCTCCCCCCTCTCTTGCAGAACATAGAGATTGGAGAGAAAGGGATCACAAGAAAGTAAGCTGTTTGCTATTTAAAAAACACAATGCAATTGCATCAACAGGTTAAGGCTGGGAGCTACAGATGCACTATGCAAATAGCTTACACTACTTTCTTGAAATTTCTTTCTCCCCAATTTCTCTCCTGTGTAAAGGGCAATGAGTGGGGGGAGCAAGAAATTTCTGTAGGCAATCTCTCCTTAGCCTGACTCCTGCTGCTGTCATGATCACACTGCTCTCAATGTGAAGAAGAGAAGCTTTTCCAAAGAAATATGAAGAATATACATATTTCTCTAATGGAATCTGCAGCACCTTTGCAATGCAGATTCTGCAGCCTCTTCACAAAATTATAATCCTAAAGTAATTGTGATAGCTAAACAACTTTAGGAGAGTTATATAGCTGTGCCTAGAATGAGCAACGGGGCTAGTAGGAACAGATTTTTCCCCTTTAGTGTGTATTTGAGATTTTGAAACAATATTGTAGGATTCTTTCAAAAATCATAAAATGGCTGCCAGTGTGGATGTAGCCAACCATCCAATATCCATTCATCAGAAAGTAAACTGGGTATGATGCTATTTACTACCCTAGCTCCCAGCTAACCATTCTCCAGTCACATGTTATCTCAGCCCTTCTGAGGTAAGACAACGCACAGCAGTGATAAAGTATTGTAATGTACCTTCTTATGTACTGATGCCAAATTTAACCACACGCATTTTATATTACTAATAAGCACAGAGGTGTTAACATTTAGGAGTCAAGACATCTTCTATCACTGTTATGCCAGAAGCCTTATACTTAATAAAACTTTGAAGAATCATAACACAATCCTGAGTTAAGTGATAACCTGTCTGAAGTTTTACTTCTGACTGCATCTCTTTTTGTGCCCCCCAAAATGACCTTTTTAGTTAACTTGATTGCCAATCTGAAGCAATTACCCTGCTCTCTATAGCCTGTTGCCAGTCATATTAAGCTACAGTTCTTTCAGTTGTGAGTCACCTAGGTAAAATGCTAAGCTGTTTAGGAATCACAATTACAGCTAATACATCAAATAATCACCAGGTTAGGGAAGGGCAACCTAACCCTCCAGATCTGAACGGACCAGTCTAACCTTACAGATAAATGTATTAGAAGCACAAAACCTATCGATGCATCAATACAATGCATAATTTGAAGATGTTAACTCACCTTAAAAACTCCCTAGCTTGCTTTGATTAAATAAAAGTAAAATGTATGCTTAACAATGGATTATATGGATGGGTAATTGTGAAACTAAAGTTCCTCCATTCAATTTCAAGCCATACATGGCAAAAAACAAAGAAGCAGCATATTTTTATTTTCTTGAATTGCACCAAAAACAACCTTCCTCCCTACCTCAAACACATATGTGCACACTTTCCATTATCCTGAGGACAGGAACATGGAACTGAAACTAAAATTAGAAGATGACAGTCATATTTGTGCAATAGGAACTTTAAAGGTTTTAGTTACCTATGTGCTCTTAAGAAAAGAGACATGGAGCTTATGGCCAACAGTATGAGATATGAAGCAGAAAAGTTCCAATTCAAGTGCTGTACTACATTTAGATATACACACATTTCAAATAAAGAGACTATACTATATTAAAACTCAGCAATTGTAAAATTAATGGGCAATCTGCCCAATTATAATGTGACAAAGAATATGAATAAATAAGACTATTAAATCAAAGGGAAGGTAATCTAATGTAAAGATTGAATCCATAATCAACATAAGTACTAATTTTCTTTTAATGTTTTCTTCTGTTGTTCACAGGGTTATCATCTCCAATATAAATTATATGGAAATAATATAATCAATTTGATTGGTCATGATCTCTTTCTCCTGTATTAATTCATTTAATCCTTCTGTAAAGTCATCACTAGATCTTCTGACAGTGAATGCCAAGTTTAAATATGGGCTTAATAAAGTTATTCTTTTTATCTATCCTGAATTTTCCACCATTCAGTTTGATCACATATTTCAATATTATGAGAATGAAAAGCTTTTCCCCAGTTACTTAATTAATTGCAGTATTTTGAGAATAACACTAACTCTTCGACTTATATATACTGCTTTATAGAACTTTACAGCCCTCTCTAAACGGTTAACAGAGTCAGCATATTGCCCCCAACAATCTGGAATGAAAAGCTTCTCCCCAGCTAACTTAATAAATTGTAATATTACAAGAATGAAAAACTTCCCATAAATTATTTCATTCTCACATTACAATCTGTGATCAAATTGAATATCATATATAGCAATGTAATTTTTGATCATATATCTTTCTTCTGCTCTCCAATTTACTATTTTTCCTGACATCTAATCCTTAAAATCTTGTAAACATTCTTCAAGTGCTTCCACTTATTTTGATTTAATTTCTCTAAGCATTTGTGAGTTTTGCAATAGCCTTTTTAATGTGTACTTATTCTAAGGTTGGCTATGTGATAACTTATATAACAGCTTTATTATATTGGCAAAAAGTATCTGTGATCTTTTCCAAGTGATATGTACTATAAATGTCTTTTTCAAAAAGCTGCAATCATACCTAGATTACTTTCCTGATCAACCATTGCTATTGCATATCTTATCAGGGTGCAAATTCTCTATTCCAATTCACTTCTCCATTTTAGTGTAGATAATATGGATACACACACGCACTTCCTCAGAAAGGAGAATTTTATTCCATTACTAGAATTCTTTATGAAGAAATGTTGCACTGTCAACATTTATTCTCTGTACGAATTGTTAAAAGATGACTAAACTAGATAACCTAGCTATTCCTGTATTGAATAGAGAACTGGCTGAGTAGCTCCAACATTTTTCACTCCACTTTCAATTTATTTATGTACTGGGGTGATTTATGAAATACTTAAGAGGCACTTGTTGGAGTATGTGCACACACATGCCTACGTCCTTGAATCTGCTTTGGAATACATTTCCCATGTCTTTCCCTGTATAATCTAAAAAATGTTCTTTTTGCCAAGTGGTTAATACAGCTGCCAAAGCAACCAAGCCAGCAGGGCAACATTTCAGTTTCCCCCAACAGGCCCAGGCACTGTCTCTAGTATGATGCCACTCCCATACAGAACACAAGCAAAAGGATTAGGCAACACTATACAAGTTCAACAGAAAAATAACTGCCCAGAGCACTTAATTATAAAAGAAGAGAAAAATCAAAGGAATTGAGAAAATATGGAAGAACTGGCACAAACAAAACCTGAATGCAATCAATATATTGATGTATAGATAAAAGATACTCCACTGATTGGTGACTATGTGGACATCTCCATTAAGTTCTCTTGACGGAAATATGAAAATGATTAGCCACTGACCTATTCAAAGAATCTTATAAATTCTCAATCTTGTCTACAACCCTAGTTTTCTGGTTTTCTTCCATCCAATGACTATCTAAGTCCACTCTTGCCTAGTTTTTTTCATTGAGCTACACTTTTAAACTCAGCGGTCCATTCCTTCTATCTTCAATATGCAGAGCAGAGAGAGTATTGAGCCATGAAAAAGATAATTAATTTAATCCATGGCTCTTTGATCCTCCAGCAAGATCACCTTCTCAACCACCTTCCCTCAATATAAATAAAACATTAAATACAAAGCAGCATAAATCTCTTAATATCCTTATCACAATATCACATATCATAGCAATATGTAGTGGATTCTACTAACATTCTGGCTCAGCACCTGAGGGAAAAACCAAGTCTTCAAGGCCTATCAGAGGGTCAGGATTATCTTAAATCTCAGGAGAGATTAAGAGATTCCACTGGGCAGGCACCACAGCAGAGAAGACACAGTTCCTGGGTCTTACTAAATGACACTGCTTCTCAGAAGGCATACAAAGCATATTCATTTGCCACAAAATTGTTCTTATAATGATACCTAGAAAAAGGTTATCCAATACTAGCAAGATAATTTGTAAAGAATCATTTTTGAAGAATTTGCATGGCTATGTTCTTTAATGAAAATCTCATCTTTTACCCAGTCCTTTCTTTTCTCCTTAATTATTTTTTTACATTCTCTGGTTTAATGTTGACTTTGGCTGCAATTGATCACAGAAGTTGGTAGGAAAGGTATGAGGTAAACCTCCTCCATCATGTACCTACCTTCTGTCCTTCAGCACTTGTGCCATGCCAGTTATTCAAGCATCCTCTCTGACCTATGCTACATTCACACCAAATGAACCACAACCCATGTCCCCCTCACATACTCCTCCAAGCCTTCCTCTCCCCAACTGTAGCTCTCACATACCCTCTCACATTGTATTTGCACCCTTGCTGATCCATGCCAAAACCTTGCATACTTTCCCCGACTTACGTCACATTCTTCCTGAACATCTCATATACTCTCCCCAATGCTTCTTGCACCTCTCATGTACCTCTTCTGATTTGCACCACACCCTCTCTAACCCTCCCTACATCTCTCTGAGACAAAGGGCTTTATCTTATGCTGTGAGTGTTCCAGGCAATATTTTCTTGATTATCTCCCTATGATTATACTTTTAACCAAAGTTACATTTAACTGCTTGTTTTTGTTCCAATCCACCACACATTTCTCTTGAGAGCAGTATTAGTTACATACTCACCTGAAGTGTATATTTCTTGCCCCAAGAGGAATATTCATGTCAGACCAGTAGAAATAAATTGCCACAATTTTTTTCTCAAAGGCATTATAAAACCACCTGTCGTCTTATTAACTCCTTGTATTCTCACAGAACAAGGGATATGATTTCAAATTAAAATATCAAGATTCACATCTATTAGCATTCAACTAGAGAGGACAATATATGTATATGTGTTTGTGTCTCTTTTAACATACTTTCTAAAATGTTTTGTCTAGTTTGTTTTGTCTTTGTAAAACAGTTTTTGAAGTTTGTATTTTAATTTTTGGAATAAAATAAAATTTGATAATAAAAAACAGATTCACAAACTAAACCAGGTAAAAGTAAACACAGAATAAGAAACTAATCTTAATTTCTCACAAAAGTCCACTCCTACTTATTCCTCTCCCTCTAGCTTTTTTCCCTTTTCTTTTCGGCAATATAATATAGGAAAGAATTATTTTGTTGTTGCCATGTTTAAATAATCAGAAGCAAGTAAAACTGACCGGTGTGCATACGTGTGTATAAATCTGTATTTAAAAAATTTAAACTAAGATAAAAAAGAAGGTAAATTAATATAAAGTAAGAAAAAGATAAAATAGAAAAAATCAAAAACAAAGCTAAAAATACAAAACAGTTAAAATACAGAACAGTTAAAAGAAAAATAGAAAAGAAAGAAAAAAGCTACAAATAAATAGTTCCAATCTTCTTTACAACAGTTGAAAGTACAATTATAAATTCATCTCTTACTCTATTACCTTACCTTCTTACTATAATCTATCCTGTCTAATCATTAGAAAGTAGATATTCTTTTCTCTAATCAAAGAAATCAATTTAGTCATCTCAGCAAATTGCTCCATTCTCATCAACTATTCCTCCATAGTGGATAATGCCAAATCTTTATGACTTTGTGCATTGAATAATCTTGTGAAGTTATTATGTATTAAAACAAAGTTCCATGACTTTTTCACAACTATTGGCCCAATAACCCCAAAAGAAAAAACTCTGGTCAAAATTGTAAATTAATCTTTAAAACCATTTGAATCAGTGTATGTACCTAAATCCAGAATTCTCTAGCTTGTTTTATATGTCCACCAAACATGACAAAATATCATTTCTTGTTCTTATTTTCAACATAAATTTGGAAGTGCTTTTTATATGTCACCAATTTCTCTGATGACCTATCTAATGGTATATTATTTTATAAAAAATCTTTTTGGAGATTATAACATGGCATAAATTTGAATCCTTTCAGTTACATATGTCCCATTGCTTCATTTATATATTATAGCCAACATATTAGCCTACTGTATCACTGCATTCTTTCATTCGTTTGTCTGGTTCAAATTTCAATAACAAATTATATATTTTAGGAATTACGTTTTCACATTTGTACACAATTCTGTTTCAAACTCAATCTTATAATGTTCAAAACCAAATGTTTATCTATTTTAAATATTTCTAATAATTATAAATCAGACAAACATTGATGAATATATCCCTCTGCTACCAGTTCATCCTTGATTTTATTTTATGTTTTCCTTGACAAATTAACCTTATTGTATTTGCTTATTATGTCTTATCTACAAAATGTTTTTTTGTGCTTAGATACACAAATATGTTTTTTGGCACAACTGAGGTTGGTATCTATTCCCTCTTCTGAATATGGCACATTCAAGATAATTATTTTTAAAACCCAAATTAAACCTGACTTTAAACCTTGGTTTAATCTTTTTATAGCTTCAGAAACTTCCTTATTATTATAAATCTACTCATAATCAATATCTATTCCTCTGTAATCCATGGCAAATTTTGTTGCTTTAGATAGATATTCATCTGTTTTCTATAGATAGAATCACATCCTTTAGTAATAGTAATATTGATAAATGATTTTTATATGACCACATCATCCATTAGGAGCCGTGGTGGTGCAGGGGTTAGAATGTAGTACTGCTGCTGGCTGCCTACAATTTGGTAGTTCGAATATCACCAGGTTCAAGGTTGACCCATCCTTTCAAGGTCAGTGAAACAAGGACCCAGATTGTTGGGGGCAATATGCTGACTCTGTAAACCGCTTAGAGAGGGCTGTAAAGCACTGTGAAGTGGTATATAAGTCTAATTGCTATTGTATTTTGTTATAGCTGTTGTTGCTACTCCTGAAATAATTACCTAACGCTGACTTATAAGTCTAAGTGCTGTTGCTATAACCTGCATTGGTCAAGAGGAATACAGAAAAAAGAATTTCCAACTCCCTGCTATAGGAACGGGCAACTGTTTTGTCAACAGAAACTATAATTTATATTGTGATGGAATATAGTAAGGAGGTAGATCTCCAGGAGGGAGGGGGTGCATTCCAGAGAAGTAAGAGGCAACTTAGTCTAGATATTATTTGTGAAAGAAAGAGAAAGAAGTCAGATCCTCCCTAATAATTTACAGAGTATATTTTATGTGCTGAGAGTAGACTCCTCAGTCTGGCAAGATTTTGTCTGTATATGTTAAATCTATAAGTAGCAATAGCAGTTAGACTTCTATACCACTTCACAGTGCTGTACAGACCTCTCTAAGCAGTTTACAGAGTCAGCACATTGCCCCCAACAATCTGGGTCTTCATTTTACCGACCTCTGAAGTATGGAAGGCTGAGTCAACCTTGAGCCAGTGAGAATCGAACTGCTGGCAGCTGGCAGTCAGCAAAAATAGCCTGCAATACTGCATTCTAACCACTGCGCCACCAGAGCTCAGCTTGGATTTCGCCACATGTCATTCTTGGTTTTGGGCCTAACAATAGTGAGAAAGTTAAGTTATGCTTACATAGATAGAAGCACCTGTTTTAAATTTTTTCTTTTAGAAAAAAGTTGAAATGATAGCTTAATTAATAGGTTTCGTGTGTTTCTTACCTCAAGATGACCTTGAAAAAACTGAAAGGATTTTGGAAGCTGCAAAAATGCCCACCTTACTTATTGTGTCAATTTTTTTAAATAAAAAAAGTGAACAGTATTTCAAGAGAAGCTACATCTGATGACAAGTATTCACAGGCATACAGCCTAGGTAGCTTCTATTTAAAATGTCATTACACCTATATATTCTATTATAATATTATAAAGATTGGTGGCCCTCAGAATACCTTAACATTGCAATCAATTTCATAAATCATTGAAAAGGATTAGTGCATTTTTGAAAAATAGATCAAAATCTTTAGAATTTAAAAATTATTTTTTTTAAATAAAATCTGAATTATTTTACACAAGCTCATCCAACAGCAAGCATGTTGGATACCAATGGGAAACAATGACTAAAAGGATCTTGTGACTTAAATTTTCCCCAAATAATGTGATAGCTACTAATAGATCCAACAGAATGAATATGGACATATTCACACAATATACTGTGTTGGAAAGTATATAAACCAAGTAGATTGAAATCAGAGAGTCAAGATAATTAATCTCAAGAAAAAAGATCTTAGAAATAGACGTGCATATTTATTATCACCATGTATTTCATTAAAATACAAAAAGCATTTCTTCGTTAAGAGAAGTGTTGATCAACTTTTCTATCAAACCATACAATTTGTCGTAATAAGTCATAAGAAAGAAGAGGTTTGGTCACATGCCCAACCTTTCTTCAAAACAGTGTATGCCCTTTATCAAGAGGACTTCAAGAACATTTTTACACCGTATTCAAAGAAAAGTACAAATCGGAATTGATTTGATCCATATAGCTGCCTGAAAATATGATACAGTATATATCAGTTGCTAATGGAATGTTCTTCTTAGGGCTCCTAATGCACTTTAATAAATCTTGTTAAGTAAGATCCCTGGCTGGATAAGAATGTTCTCATGGCATAAGAAGGAAAAGGCTCCCTGAGAATTCCTTTGCACCTCTGTGAGGAACTATCTTCTGTAAGGCATCACAATTGTCATGTGGCGGGGTTTCTTTTGGCCTTTTGTCAATCTCAAGAATTTATGCTGATTCCAGAAGAGGCAAACAAGTTTAGGCCTGTGCTCTGAAAGTTGCTGACAACTGCATGTATTTATCAATATTGAAACAAGGAAGACAGCCCCAACGATGGCATAGGAGACGGATTCATTATTCTGTTTTTGGCCCATAGGAACTTTCCATCTGTTCATTTCATTGCGTTATTTCCACCTTCACCTGCAAAGTTTAATAATTGTATGTTACTGTAAGTCATGCATTGTATGCATTACTAGGTATGGCTGCTGTTTGTATAGATCTTTTCATAAACAATAAAAGATTAAACGTCAAAGGAATGTCAAAGTGTAAATATAGCAGCACTGTGATTTTAGTGTTCAGTTATCTTAATCATGTTGGTTCATGTCCCAAACGCCCTGGAAATGGGTTATTCAACATCTCTTGATCAGGATTGGGGCTGATGAGTGTTTTTTCTGGAGATCAACTCTCTATGGCTGCCCTGGGAGAATTGGTGCATTCACAACTGGGCAGGCAAGATTGATGCATTCACAACAGGGTCAGCTAATCACAAAGCATGCCTTGAATAAAAGATGGTCCAAAGATGCTAGCATTCCAGGTCACTTTTGTTGGTGTTGTTTTCTACGTAGGTAACTACACTTACAAACAAAATCCTGGGTACAGCCACCCATCTTTATCTCCTAAGTCTATATGGAGCTAAGGAGCAAATATGATATTCATGGCTATAGGATTTTTCAAACCCATGATTCTAGTTACCCGAAACACTGAAACAGTTAAGTTCTAGGAGAGAAGTCGCTTGACAGAATTTCAATTTAACCTTTTGACTTCTGCTCCCCTCTAGTGAATCAGGTGACATTACCCTAAAGATCTGCAACGTGATGCCTCAGGACAGTGGCATTTACACCTGCGTGGCCACAAATGAACTTGGAACCGCATCTACGTCAGCGACAATCAAAGTACAAGGTAATGAATTTTCTTTTCATTTATAAGCTAAGAACATGGGGCCTGTTGTATAAAACCTTTTTATAGGTTTGCTTGATGAAATGGTATTGATTTTAAGCATGGTGTTTTAGGAGGAACAGATTAATAGGGTAAACAAAGGCCAGGTTTCCCCTAGTAATAGTGGTAGCATTAATAATAGCAGTTTGCTCTCATTTACAAGTGGCAACAAGAATGCAAGTGGACCACACTTTAATTAAACAGATCTGGAAGGCATCATTTGCTTGGAAACGTGCATTCTACGTATAACAATTTTTTGTAAGAAAATAATGGTTATATGGTTTCTCATCTTGGACAAAGAAGTCTGAGAGAGAAAGGATTTTTAAACTTCTCTACATATTCAGATTTTATAGCCACAACAAAGGGCCACCACCACCCTGCTTTGACCTTAGCTAAAAGTAAAATTTCCCCTCCCACATATGTGCCAGTCGTTCCTGACTCTAGAGCAGGGGTCCCCAACCCCCGGTCCGCAGACAGGTGCCAGTCTGTGACTTGATAGGTACTGGGCCGCAGGGCAGAGAGAGGGAGGAGGGAGCAGCCCCCTGAGCAGAGCACACATTGGATGCGGGAGAGCGCAGATATGGCCATTCGCGCAGTTGGAGGCCCTAGACCTAGAGGGCAAAGTGAACCGACTCCACACCCTGCGTGCATATGCGCTTGCGCGGCCGTTCATGCCATTGGAACCCCTAGAGCAGGGGTCCCCAACCCCCAGGCCGCAGACCAGTGCCGGTCCGTGGCTTCATAGGAACCAGGCCGCAGGGCCGGAGAGGGGGAGGAGGGAGCAGCCCCCTGGGCAGAGCGTGCACCGGATGCGGGAGAATGCAGGCACGGCCGTTCGCACAGTTGGAGGCCCTAGACCTAGAGGGCTGAGTGAGTCAACTCCCCACCCTGCCTCCCCACTCCTCCCACGTGCGCATGCTCCACCTGTTCCCCCTCTCCCCATGTGCACATGCACCACCTGTTCCCCCTCCCCCTGCATGTGCATGCACCGCCTGTTTCCCCTTACCCCTGCTCCTCTACGCCAGCTGGTCCACAGAATTTTTTTTTTAATGAAATCGGTCCGTGGTGCAAAAAAGGTTGGGGACCCCTGCTCTAGAGGATGGTGCTCATCTCCGTTTCAAAGCCAAAGAGCCAGCACTGTCCAAAGACGTCTCCATGGTCATGTGGCCAACATGACTAAACATCAAAGGCACACGGAATGCTGTTACCTTCCCACCAAAGTGGTCCCTGTTTTTCTACTTGCATTTTTACATGCTTTCGAGCTGCTAGATTGACAGAAGCTGGGACAAGTAACAGGAGCTCACTCCATTACACAATGCTAGGGATTTGAACTGCTGAACTGCTGACCTTCTGATCAACAAGCTCAGCATCTCTTAATCACTGAGTCACCATGTACCTGACCTTAGTTTATATTGTTTAAAACTGAGAAATGTGAGATGATATATGAGACCAAGCCCAATTTTGCAACTTGGCTGGAAATCTAGGAGGCCATATCTAAGATGAGGGCTACATCTGAAACTTGAATCCTAGAAGGTGGTAGTGGCAAGCCATTTTCTGTATTGTTGTCTCAAATCCATGAATACAGTCATCAGAAGTCACACTCAGGGTGTGAACCTACAAAGACTTTAGAACAAGGGTGTCAAACTTGTATCATCACGTGACGGATTGCAATTTCCCCCCTCCCTTTGCTAAACGGGGCTGGGCGTGGCCAGCATGTGACACAACCAGTCCTGCAGTCCGCAATTTTGACAGCCCTGCTTTAGAGTCTTCTTCAGCAGGTATCATGTGGAACTGCATGTTATCAACTACATGTTTAAATTATTCCTTTTCATTAAAAAAAAATCCCCACTTTGAAAGGTTGACATGCCAGTTTTTACATGTAAACTTGTTTTGAGGTAAATTTATACAAGTTCTTGTCACTGAAAACCGGTAGGACTTTATTTTCTATGATGTTCTAGCATTAGTAAATAGAGAGCATGCTTAATCCTCTCCTTACTGTTGATTCCAGTAAGGCTCCACCTTTCCACCACCGCCACCCCCCATACAACCCTACATTAGCAATCGACAGAAGAGTGCAAGATCTCATGATCCCATTTCATACATTCCTTCCAAAAGACAAAATCTGTCCTGTAGAGCAGGGATCTCCAACCTTTGCAACTTTAAGTCTGAAGGACTTCAGCTCCCAGAATTCTCCAGCCAGCAA
>JAPKID020004192.1:0-11836 GCA_026931265.2 Tropidonophis doriae
CTCTCACTCCCTCACACACACAGATACAGTTAACGCGAACAGACCTCCACTCCTGTTGAGATTCTAGGGAGGATCTGTTCTCGGTCTCTTTTTGCAAACCAAGGACTCATTGCCCATATGCCTCTTATTCCCTGGGAAACACCCCCTCCCTACTGCATTCCAGCCTCAGATTCCACCACCAAAGTATCTATGCAGTCATGTGTTTGTGACTCGGGCGCATGTATTTCTCATAGTTGCAGTCTCTGGGGGTCATGTGATCACTATTTGCAATTGATGGCCAACAGGCAAAGTCAATTGGGGGATGGATCTCCTTGTTTTGAACATTTACTCCACCCTTTCCCTGTTGCATGCTTTCCTGATTTTTCCCCATAATGTAACAATTACAATTTTGGAAACATCAAAATGTATTTTGAAGTATTTTCCAAATTCCAACATTGAGATAGCATCCAACCATGGTTGGTAATTTTGGCTTGGGGAGATGATTTAAAACATATGTTGCTACATGCCAAATCATTGCTTGCAGACATCTTCTAGTACAGGTAGTCCTCGACTGACAACAGTTTATTTAGTGACTGTTCCAAGTTGCAACAGTTCTGAAAAAAGTGACTTAGGACTGTTTTTCATAGTTACGACCATTGCAACATCCCTATGGCCACATGATCAAAATTCTGATGCCTAACAACTGGTTCATATTTATGACAGTTGCAGTGTTTGTTCCAAGGTCACGTGATCAGCTTTTACAACCATCTGACAATCAGTCAATGGGCCAGATAGGGGTGGGTTCCGGCCGGCACTACTTGATTTGCTCATATGCGCGCTTTGCACACATACACTTGGTACATGCTGTACGCACATGCACAGTGCAATAGAAATTGTGTGCATGCGCAGAACTGTAAAACAAGATGGCAGTGACTGGGGAACTGGTTCAGGGTCATGGCAGGCCTGGGTCACTTCCAGCAACCCAGACCACCAAACCACTACTGGTTTGGCTGAACTGGTCCGAACCAGTCCGAACCGGTAGGAATCCACCACTGAGGCAGATTCACTCAACAACCATGTTACTAACTTAACAAATACAATGATTCACTTAACAAATGTCTCAAGAAAAGTTGTAAAATGTGGGCAAACTCACTTAACAAATGTTTCACTTAGCAACTTAAATTTTGAGTTCAATTGTGGCCGTAACTCGAGGATTATCTGCAATGCAGCAGCCTCCACGCAATTTTGTTTCCTTTTTAGAAGTTCATTCATGCTACATAGAAAGCTTTGGCACTGAGTAAGAAATTATTTTAAAAGGAAGACACTTAATTAATTTCTTATCTTTCAAATTATTTTAGAATAAGGAATATGACATCTGACTGGGAACAACATGCATCATCTTACCAAGTATTAAATTGCAACTCATTTTTCTGCCCATAATTAAAGAGCATATTTACATTCTTAAAATACTGTAAGGGGCTTTCCCTCCTATTTTTCAACTCCTTTGACAAAATCTGGACAGTTGGCAAGTCTAATTGTTTCTCATGTTTTTTCCTTTAGAGGGAATTCTGTAGAAATCAAAAGGACTAGCTAGGTCAAGAGTTAACCTCTAGCAAACTTCTAGTGGATGAGCAGATGCATCAGTCTAAAATAGAAGGAAATGAGTGATAAATCTTAAATTGCTGTACTCCAGGTCGCAAAGGGATAGTAGTATTCATCTGAAATCAAAAAGCGATTATGGAAAAACTGAACGTGCAAAAGATTTCTTTTAAAAATCAGCCAAAAAAAAAATCCTACTCCTTTTGTGTAATGCTTGTTTTTAGATGAACAATTAATTCAAAAATTGAATGTGCTGTCCTTTCCTTCAAGGTTCTAATTTTCTAAATGTTTTATATACAAGCCTAAAAGAATGAATCTCAGGTATTATCCTGACAAAGAACTATCTCAGTCCAATTACATTGTGTGAATCTATTCAAAAAGTCTCCATCATTATTCCTTATGTCAAAACAGAATTATTTCTGTCTTGGGGGAAAGTCTTACATCATAACTAAGAGTCCCATATCTCTCTTGTTTTCTTGGCCAATGACCCATCAGCAATTTCTTCTGGCAAGTTATTTCAAATCTACAAGATGGTTGAACAGTAACATTAATTGGAATTCAGAGTGACTATTTCAAATTAATCAATCATCTTTAGATATCATTATCATTTGCACTCACTGGGCCATTGTTTTTCATATATGCCAGAACGAAAGCAAAACAACTTTGCAAGACATTAGAAGAGGCAAGTTACCTTGTTGGTGCTTTCAGATTACCTACAAGGTATACACTATAGATCAGGGGTGTCAAACACAAGGCCCGGGGGCCACAACACAGTTGGATCCAACTGCTTCGCCCCTATCTATCCAATCAAAGATGAAACATCAGGTCTGTGCTGTTTTGGTATGGTCTACCTAGTGTGAAGAGGAAACATGCCAGCAGTTTGGGGAGTGGCGTCAAGCTGGTCACATCCACTCAGTTGGCCATGCCCACTCAGTCAACCATGCCCAGTGAGTGGTGTCAAGGTGGCTGTCAGTTTTGGAAGCCATTTTTTTTTTCTTTTTGCTTCCTGACTCCACATAATTTAGCCTGGGAAATTGGGATGGATTTTTTTGTTGGAGCAGTGGAAACTTAGCCATAACATTCCTTACTCTGGGAGTCAAGAACATTTGCCTACACCTGGATGGGAGTGACTGGGGATTGTCTCCAGTTGAGTCTGAACAATGGATTAGACCATGTGAGGAACTTGTGGGTGTGGAGCAGGATTGTGAACTTTCAACTGGGTGGGGAAAACCTAGAAGCTTTCAGATTTGGGTTTTTCCAGATGTGCCAATTTGACATTTCTAATGAATTGGAACTTTGAGGAACTTCAGGCCTTGGAGATTTATTTCATTGGGGGTGTTTCTTGAAACCCTGACACTGGCCATGCCCACCCAGTTAACCACACCCACCCAGTCGTCCATGCCTGGGCGGCCCCCCGAGGTCAGTCACAGCCCCAATGTGGCCCTCAATGAAATTGAATTTGATACCCCTGCTGTAAGCGATATTTCAATGATGATCAATTAAATGATGCTTAGAAGTACCTTAAGACTGAATGGTCATCTATCAGAGGTGATTTAGCATGCCTTGAGTTTAGCAGGTATTTGGACTAAATGAAAACTGTGGTTTCTGCTCATTCTATAATTCTAAAAAGCAAGTTGAGAAATTGCAGCCAAGACAATTATAAATCAAAATTGATCTGGATGTTCATGTCTTTGTTTTCATTTAAATATAACAATATTTTTCCCTATGGGAAATACATTGTTATATTTAAACCAACCCCCACCCCAAGCATGGACATCCAGAGTCAGTTTTGATTTATAACACTTAATAAATACAACAATTTACTTCTTTGCTATGGGAAGCAGAGTGGTGACTTAGTGGTGAAGATGCTTGCTTCCATTTGGAAGGTTGAGATTTCATTCCTAGGTATGGCAGAGGTTTCTTTCTCAGGATGCAAAGAGAAAATATCTGCTCTGAACTCCACATAGACTTCAGGAAGGGCACCTGGCTAGTAAATGCTCAGCTCTCTTCAGTTGCCGTGACTCTATCCCAAATTAAGGGATTGCAGGGTTGTAAAATGAAAAAAAAATATTTCCTATGAGTGTCAAGCCTGAATTTGATCAGGTTGTGGGATTGTTTGACTGGGTTGTGATAACATGAATTCAGTTTGACACGGTTGGAAACAGAAGTGGGGGAGAGCTGAGAATGGACTCATCAGCCAAAATAACATAAATTGGCTGATGAGTCAGCCGCATTCCAACGGCTGGCTGACCAAAGGAGAAGGAGTGAAGTCATAAAGCAACCAGCTCTCATCCCTGTTGGACAATGTAAATATTGTTTTGGAAAAATAAGAAACCAATATTTATAGTGGGGTGAAAAGCTCAGAAACTTTAGTACTGGCTTTTCACCAGTTAGCGCCAAAATTTATCTAAATAAATTTGTCCTTTGAGAGACGAAATGCCTTGGAGTTTGATTTGTGAGAGATGCATTACTTGGAACCTGACAATGAGTTGTTTTCCTTGGTGACAGCTATGAAATTACCCGATAGTATCACATCTTAATACCATGCACATTGCTTTATCAAAATTATCTAAAATCCATAGATAACCTCTGCTGACCTCTGTTGTGGCAGACACCTTTGCTATCAATACTAGACTTGTTTCAGTTGGGCTTCAGGTCAGGATTCATTATAAAGAGTAAATACTAATCATACTGATAGATGTTATGAAAAGAGGTGATATATTCATCCTCGTGCTCTTTGATCTCTCAGCGGCTTTGCATACCATTGACCATGTTATCTTTATGGGCTAGCTCCTAGGGTTGGGAGTAGGAGACCTCATGTTATTATGATTTTCTTTGTTCTTTTTTGGAGCAATTTTAGCCAATGTTGGCTGGGGAAGAGAGAGAGGTCACTTCTCAGGTATTCTTTTGTGGGGCAACACAGGGTTTGACTCTCTCATTCCTGTCTTATTTCAAAATCTACATGAAACTTCTAGATGAGATTGTTTGCCAGTTTGAAGTTAAATATCATCAGCATGCTGATGATACCTAATTATTATTTTCAACCCCAGGGCAGCTAGGTAAAACTGCTGAGATTCTGTCTCAATGCCGAGATGTTGTGCAGGTCTGGATGGAGAGAAAGTATTTCCAGATTATATCAATACCAAGTGTACGGATGTTAGACCCACCTAGACTTGAGGTCATTTGTCTTTGATCATTGATGAGGTAGCACTTCCCTATTCAAGAATGGCATATAATTTAGTCACATTGTTTTCAGGACGTAACCTTTAACCTTAAACTGTCTACCGTGGACCTCACCCCATTCCTAAGAAGTCTGTAAGGGGGCATGCATAAGCACACAATTGTTCCTACAGTCCCTGTCCTACTGTTCCCATTTATTTGTATTCATTTCTTATGTATATACGTATACTTGCTTATACTTACAGTATATGTTCTTATGTTATATTCATACTTATACTTGTTTTCTCATACATGCTTGACAAACCAAAGTAAATAAAATAAATAAATAAACTCAGAGTTTCTGTCCAATGAGCAGATGGCACCAGGAAGAACATTGCAGAGTCACATCTGATATTCCAATTGTACCCTTTCCTTGATTGGGAGGCCCTTTAGACAGTCACTCATGCCATAGTCACTTGGATGATTACAATGAGTTTTATGTGAGGTTGTCCTTGAAAACCATTAGGTATCTGCAACTGATCCAGAATGCAGTGGCATGAATAGTGATGGACATGCCTCAGCATGCCAATGTAACAGTCCTGCTTCACAAGACACATTGGCTGACAGTTTCCTTCTAGATTGAATTAAAGGTACATGTAAAGCTTTACAGGATATAGGATTATTTGAGAGGCAGCTTCTCTTGTGGTGTCACCCTGGTTGGCCTGATCTAACAAGCTTGGTGTACTCCATTTTTCTTTAATTAGGCACGGCCATCTATTGGGGTCCTGGAAGGGTGCTTGCAGTGTTGAGGCTCTTGCCTTCTGGAATACAATTCTCCCTGAGATCCAGGTTGCTTCCACCCTGTTGGCATTCTGGAGGGTCTTAAAGATCTAGCTCTTCTCCCAGGCTCTGAGCTAGGAAGATTAGAGCATCTTGCTGGGTTTATGATGTCTGACCAGATTCACTTCCTCGCTTGCCTGTTACTATGTTTTATTTTGATTGTATACTTGTTATTTTTGTGTAATATTTTGAGTCACCCACAATCGATTGGAGTCAGGTAGCATGTAAGTCAAATGAAACAAACAAACAAACAAGAAAGCAATAAATAAATAAATAATGTTAACTTATTTTGGACTGCATCCAAACAAATTCACAGAGCAGAACAGGCCCTAGAATATCTTTTTTTTTCTCTTGAAATAGGCTGATTCTCTTGTTTTGAACAAACAACTTTCCTCATTAATATTGTATGACTGTATAAATAAGCTTCAGCAGAAGAAGCATATAATACAATGCTTTAAAACTGACAGTACTATGGAATGCTCTAAGGACATTCTCAGATGCATTCATGTAATATAGCCATAAAATGGCCATAACTGACCTGAATATAGATTGGCCAATAAAGATCTAATTTAGCACCAGATCTTTTAATATTTGCTATATGAAGTTGGGGTTGCTTTTGTGCTCTTTTCAAAAAATAGCTGCAGTCATGCAGACAATCTCCCCAACTCCGCCCCAACTCTGGCATTCATCCATTCATGGCTATACCTTTATGTTTTCAAGGTTGTCCTGACCAGAAGCAGCCTCACCCCACCCAGTTCTTTGAGCTAACATTTGCAAATGCTAAAACATGCTCAATTGAGACCAAGTGGAGCAAGTGGCCAGTTTTAAATTTTGGGGTGTTATCATTAAGTTTTAAGTTTTGGGGTGTTATCATAAAAGAGGACACGACATGGGGCACTCACATTGCAGCACTGGTCAAAAGGGCCCAGTAGAGATTAAACTACCTGAGACTTATCAGGAAACAACAACTGAATGAAAAAATGCTGGTGACCTTCTACTGCTGCATTATAGAGAGTATCTTAACTTACTGCACCTGTGTATGGTTTGTTAATTGCACAGTGGCAGATAGGACAGTGCTCAAGAAGGTTAACATCATTGGTCATTGCCCAGAGGATCATTGGTTGCCCTCTCCCCTTCTTGGAAGAGCTTTATAGCTCCCTCTGTCTTAAGAAACTTCGAAACATTCTTAAAGATTCATCTCATCCTCAGCACTGTTTTTTTGAACTATTACCATCTGGCAGATGGTACAGGACACTAAAGACAAGGGGACAAAAAGGCTGAAAAACAGCTTCTATCCCAAAGCAGAAACTATACTGAATTCTATTGTATAGTTTAATATTAACGCAGTACCAACGGTTTTCAATTTGATTGTATAGAATGCAAAGAATGTGTGTTTTTGTTTTATTTTTTATAGTTTTCTTATATATGATGTACACTGAGAATGACATTTAATTTCATTGTACGAGGTGATGACAATAAAATAAAACTTAAACTTAAAAGAGGGTGTGTGTGTGTAGCAGGTTAAGTGAAAGCAAATGACCTGCAGAAAGAGAAGGGGAGAAATTGTTTGGAGATTGGCAGCTATTACAAGCAGGCAAGAGGACTTTCATTCATTTGCTAGGGCTACAAGATAGGATATCCTTATTAGGAGTCTTGCCCGGATCTTGGAGCTTTGCTAGGAGCTCAGTAGGAAAGGAGTGCCCACATTGAAACAGCAGCTCATCTCAACTAATGTAAAAATATTTGGAAAAGGGCAAAGGTTGTACGTCACTTTTAGACTTTTCTTTGGACCGAGAATTAGCAAACTGACTTAGTACTCAAGGCATAATTACCACATGTGGCAACATCATCTTGCAAAGTGCAAGAAAGGTGGAGTTGACAGCCTGTTGTTGGGAGAGTCATGTTGTAATAAAGTATTGTGTACAGATTTGCTATGCTGTATTGGGTCCAGTCCTTGGAGAGCAAAGAATCCTCACAGTATAGCAAGTTCATCTTTTAATCATTAAATGTTGTTGAACTGTTTAAAGCTTCAACATCAGTAAAGCATTTTCTCCCAGTATAGGTAACATCAAATTAACATAATTTACTAAAGTACAATAAGCCAATCTCTCCTGCAGTGATTCCTGGTTTCTTTCTCCCAATATCTACTATTCATATTTGTTGCCTATGGTCTTATTAAAAGTAAAAAATACAGTTTAATCTAATAACCTCAATGAGAGAGCTAAGAGCTGTTCTCCATAATGGGACCAATTACATTTTCTTCAAGGCAAAAATGTTTGTTAGAAGAAAAATGTGTTATAATAACATCTTTGCTAATGCTTTTGTATATTTATGTGATGAGGCAGACATATTCTGTCTTCCAACTTTCCACCTTTTATACTGATGCTCAATTTACACTATATTTTATATAAGTGTTAATATGTACAGAGCACATTAAAAACACATACACAATAACACAACCTGTTTCTAGCAGGCATTTATGTCCAAGCTCTTATATCTATTTAAGAGTATAAAATGGCAAGAAAATTGAAAAATGTAATGCATAAATGAAGAATGGGATTTGTCCTGCCATACTAAGAAGATTAAACATTAGCCTAGACCATCTAGGATTTAACATCTAGTTATTAAAGCCACATCCTGATTCATATAAAGAGACTAGATTACAGTTTTTCCCAAGGTCAGAAAAGTCCATCCTGGCAAGTGAGAGATTTAAAAGTGATTTATTGTGCAGCATCATAGATCTATGCGTTTTTTATCTGTCTATTATATAAACACCTCAGAGGTGTGTGAAGCAATACGAATGAGGATTCTAAATGAATTATAAATAGCAATAAAGTATAATTCAATTCACAAGAGGCAGGACTCAGCATTTCCACTAATATAGGGTGCTTTTTAAAATAAGCAGATTGGTTTACTTTGATTCTGTTCTATTCACTTCAGTGTGTGTGTGATCAAGCTCATTTAAAAGGAGCTGCACAGAAAGACTAAAATAGAGCCTAGCTGAGACTTTGCATTTAACACAGTTTTGCATCTAGCCTGTATATCATAAGCAGCTGCGAAGAACTGTTACTTCAGTTCTGGCTTACTTGATTTTACAAGCTCAGATGGGGACTGTAGAAGTCTCAATCCTAGGAGCTTGTCCATATTATCTTTGTGCATGATATTAGTGCGGAGTCTGTTCTGTCTACTAGACTAAATTGCATACTTACAAAACATTTACTCTGCCCCTTGTTAGCATGCCTTGGCATCCTTATCGGAATAAAACATTTGCCAAAAAATGGTACATAATAGATAAATTGCCGATAGGTCAAAGAAGTGTTGAGATTTTGGAATTTATATTCTAATTATGATTTACTGAAATATCCTTCAATTGCTTTCTTCATGAAAAGGATAAAATTTATGGGACAGTTTGACCTATGTTTGCTCCAGCAACTTCTGCAGTATTCCCAAAACTCCAAATAATTCTTTGGAAGCACAATTTGACTGAGTCCTGCTGTTTTCCTCAACCTCTTTGATGACACTGCCTAACATATTGAGAGTCTGCTTGCACCATAAATATGGCTAACATGGTATTAGAGAAGTGTAGACTTGTTTTGCAGGACAAAACAGTGGCGGTGCAATGGTTAGAATGCAGATAGCAGACTAACTCACTGCTCATTGCCAGGAGTTCAATGCTAACCAGTTTAAGGGTGACTCAGTCTTCCATCCTTCCGAGGTCAGTAAAAAGAGGATTGAGATTCTGGGGGGGCAACATGCTGATTCTGTAAACCGCTTAGAGAGACAACTGTAAAAGAATTAGGAAGCGGTATATAAATCTAAGTGCTATTTCTAGTCTAAGTGCTATTGCTAAAAGATGAGACAAGGGCAGACACTCAGTCAGAGATTTTAAGTTATAGTTTACTGCAGTGTGTCAGGATTCTATTCTGTAGGATATCAAGCAATTATAACCACTGAGCCAATTTAAATATTGATGAGGTATATGAGTGCTATATATATTGTGAAAGGATGAGAGGAAGAAGAAAGATAGCAATAGAAAATTATGTAACAAAAGGAGAAGGATGACTATATAAAACAGTTGGCCATAATTTGTTCAGAAGAGAGATTGTCACTATGATATATATAATTATAAGCTAAATTGTGAGATATACACACACAAATCCCACAAAAAGAAGACCTTCTATTTAAAAAACCATCTTATTGAAGAGATATAGTAAATCTTATTTGATTTCCAGCCTATTTATTACTGTAATCAGAATTTAAAAAAAACTCAAGATGGTGTTCCATTTCTTGTGGGAACATCTTGTTTTTCAGCAGCATTTGCAGCACTCAAGCTATGTATCACAGGCAAAATTTTACACAGATTTTCAACCAGGAATAGGAAAACTTAGACATACCACCTTCAACAAGTAACAGCTCACATCAAATTGCCCCATATCAAGTTGGAGCACAACGCGATTAAATACCAATTACAACATAATGAGAAAGTTAATTCTCCACTTTTTTCACTGGCTTCCTTACTTAAGGAAGGTGGAATAAAGTTTATGATTTAAAACATAAGGAAGACAGATAATTGAGTTTATACTTAATATGAAGCCAAAGGGAACTTTTGGACTATTGTAATGCTCTCTACTGTATATGAGACTAGCTCTGGAAACTTCAGCTGGTGCAAATTATAACTGTTAATAGGAACCTTTTGATACTGTTATGTAACACCAAAATTTCAGTCTGCAGTGACTACTAGTTTGTTTCTGAGTGTAATTCCAGGTACAAAGTGACAGCATACAAAGCCCTCTATGGCTTGGGAGCAGGATATCTATGGGACCACTTGTTGCAACTAAAATCTGCCATTTTATGTTTTGCTGGTAGAGAAATCAGGCTAAGGGGCTCCCACTTGCGAAAGGGGTGGTGGTGTAGATCTGGAACCTGTGGTGTAAGGTCCCTGTGGAAATAGGAGTAGCATCCCCATTGTAAGTATTTAGAAAATTAGTGAAAACCTGCATGCTTAAAAAGGCATTTAGGGATTGGACTGTGAAGCTATGCTAATGAGGTTGTCATTATAGTTCTCATTATGAAGTTGACTTACTTGTATTATAGGTATTATAGAGGTCTTTATTGTATACTGATTTAGTGAACTTTTTGGAAATTGTCTTTTGAACAAAGTCTCATAAAAGCCCTTATAAATATCAAAATATTTAAAAATGAATTCTGTGTATCCAGTCTCACTCTGCCTTGTTTCTAGAGTCGCTGGCAGAACTCATTTAATTTTACTGCCCTCAGTATTTTTCCATATGGCAATGTTAAGACATAAACTTCAATTCCCAGAAATCATCAGCCAACATGGCAATTCTAGGAACTGATATACACAAAATTGCCAACTTGGAAAAAACACTAGTTTAATTGAGGAAATTGCAAGGTTAAACAGCCTCAGGTTTTAAATTGGCAACATATTTTCTATTTTCTATTATTGTTTTATTGCTTGTGATTCCACATCATCACCCAAGTGATTACAGATACAGCTCTAATTTACACAAATATATTTAAGTTCAAAATTAATTTGCTTCTCTCATTTTACTCTTTGCCCAAATATTCTCTGACTTATCTTTTGAATTCCTGCAGCTAACTATCTCTAGCCTGATAACCTAGACACATTTATCTTTAATCATCCCTTACAAAGACGTATCAATTGAATGGCTTCAGAACTGGCTTTGGGAATCCAGTGTTGATTATTGCTGTGGTTTAAAGAAAGTCGACTGGAGATGTAGTTCACTGAAGAGTGCAGTGGTTGAAGATGCAAGCTAAACCTATGAAATCCTAGTTTATCGGGATATTTTAGCTTCTGAATGCCTCTAGTGCAGTGGCCCTCAACCTTTTGGGCACCAGGGACCAGTTCCTTGGAGAGAGGTTTTTTTCATGGACTGGAGGGGATGCTGCCTGCATCTCATAGATGGAACTCCACTTGTATATCCGGTTTCTGGCATATCATGGTCTGGTGCAGAGGTTGGGGACTCATGCTCTATAGTTCCTGTTAGCAACTCTGCGTTCAGAACTGTTGAATCCTCGTGGCTGACTTTTCAAATCCAATCGCCGCCGCGTCTGATTGGCTCAGACGCGGCCGGTTGGAAATAGTGGATTCAGTTGCCGGGCTTCCGGCCAGCAAAAGTATTTAAAGAGCTGCTTTGCGTGCGGTATTTGAATTACTTCCCTTCACTATGCTGAAGTCACTACTTGCAATAAAAAGAGCTGAATGAGAATCCTGTGT
>JAPKID020004193.1:0-11835 GCA_026931265.2 Tropidonophis doriae
AAATAAATAAATAAATAAATAAATAAATAAATAAATAAATAAATAAATAAATAAATAAATAAATAAATAAGACATAATGGGACAATTAAAAACAACAGGGAGATGAAATCCCATAAATATCCCAGCACCATTTCATGGCCAGCTTTATAAATAACAACTAGCAGTCTGAATTTCATCTGGAAGCACAATGGAGCCAGTGCAGCTCACAGAAGTGTAACATGGGATGTTACACTGAGATATGCATGTAACTGTCCATGCTTCCTTTGTTCAGGAAGGGGGTGCAATTGATGCACAAAATGAAGTTGTGCAAAAGACCTCCTGGTGATAGCTGCAATCTACTCCTTGCACCGGAGCTGTGATTCCAGGAGGACCTCCAAATTGTGCACCGTTTTTCTTTATGGTGAAACCCTATCCAAAATTTTTAAAAAGCCTGGATCCAGTGAGCCCTAAATCAAATAGCTACTCAGTCTTGTCAGGGTTTGTTTGGATGCCACTTTTCCAGTTTCCAAGATGAAAACAAAACCAATCCTACACAAATATCATGTTAACAAGACTCTTCAACTTTAATTAATCAGTATAGTAATTTGCTGTACGCTAAGCTAATTAGCTGTCTTGGGCTACCCAAATATAAGGTGGAGAAAAAAATAGTACCTCGGTGTCCTGATGATGAACTACCACTAAATTATCCACAACGTTCAGTGCAAACTTCCCAGTCCTATATAACTTCAAAATATGCAATTTCTTACAGGAACCTTCCCTATGGTAACATTAAGTGGGAAAGACAAAAAATGTTAATCAGCAACCTTAGTAGTCACTTTTTAATAGTTATGAAAGCTGAAAAAGATAAGAATCAACAAATTTACCTTGGCAAATGATAAAGAACTACCTCAGCTCCAGTACTGTTTGAAGTCCTTGAGTGGTGTCTCAAGTAAAGAACATAAAGTTGCGCATATCTAAAGAAACATAATGCATGTTTACTTCTGAGCAGATAACGTTTATATAATCCTGTTATTTTCTTCAGGACAAGGTATTTTGGCAAAGTATTTTGGCAGAATGCAAAAAAGTAATAAACAGTGTAACTGTTCAGATGCTCAGACATCACCAATAAACAAAAGGGGGGGGGGGAGATGTCTTT
This sequence comes from Tropidonophis doriae, assembly GCA_026931265.2. Classification (NCBI taxonomy): domain Eukaryota; kingdom Metazoa; phylum Chordata; class Lepidosauria; order Squamata; family Natricidae; genus Tropidonophis; species Tropidonophis doriae. The sequence goes on from JAPKID020004193.1 coordinate 1,136, forward strand.
CCTCACATAGTTACAGAGAGCTACTCCCAAGTCCTCCCTCAGAAAAAATAGTTGGCTCGTTCCTCACTTTAGGGGCCATCTTTCTTTCTCTGGTCAATGTAGATTGCATATGTCTGCCTTGATGCTTGAAAGAGAATGACTGGCCCAAAAGGGTAGCCGGCTTCCACTGTTAAGGCAAGACTAAAATGCAGGATTCCCTACCTCTAATCAGACACTCGCTGCGAGATCAAAATGGCTCTCTTGCTGTGAAATAATTCGCAAGAAAATTAAAAAGCATTTTTATTTATTTTTTCTGAATAAATTGCAGATGATTTATTTCATCTTCTCAAAGTGATATATGGAGAGCATTCTGTTAACTTACAAGCTATTCTTACAAATAATTTCTATGATTTTTCAAAGCAGTTTTTAAAAGAATAATGCCACGTGTAATAAGGGAATGTTAGTTTTGTTTGCTTATTTGCCCATTTCTTCTCTACTCATTTTCATTTATTGGATTTGTAAAACCGCACCCTCTCCCCTAGGGGACTCGGGGCAGTTACTCAAGTTAATTGACTCAAAAGTGACTTCAAATGGAGTCCATTCCACTGGTCAAGAATATGTTGCTTATGTCTTCAGTAGGAAGACAATCTATTTGCTCAGGAAAAGGAAAATACAGCATCTGGGTTGGGAAAGAACCACAATAATATACTTACATTGTAGTCAAAGCAATATCTCTTTCAGAAAGGCTGAGCTTGGAAGACTTTGGTGCTGTAGGTAACTCAATTTCAAACTTTGACAGCTTTGACATAGCTCCACCCTATGTGAGAAGTACTGCATTTAATTCAATGTAACTCCCTCACACTTCACTGTATTTCTTACCATTATAGAACATGTTCCAGCAAAATATAATGTAAAAAAAATCCACATACATTTTTTTTTGTTTGCAGTGGTTTAGGCCATCTGAAAATCAAATGCTATAATTTTTGTTTCCTAATGCAAAATTTGTGAAACTAAGTTGCAGTTGGGTATCTGAATTAGTATATTTACTTAAAATGCATATTTTAGACATAAAGGACTTCAACAATTTGAAATGTATTTCTTATATATTAAACAAATACCTTGGAGCAATTTTGCATAGTAACCATGGAAAATTGCATTGACTGCAGTAATATTATTTTACCTTGAAATAGAATGGCTGGAGAACATTTCCAACTACTGTTGTTGACAACAGAATGACAGAGCTCTCAGGACAGTACATAAACCAGTTGACATTAATATTCTGACTCTTCAAAAGCTTTAACATTCGTTTCTCTGGTAATACCTGAAGATATAAAGGTTACAATCAGACCTATACACTGAATATTTTCAAACTGTCTATATAGTTTACAATTGCAAAAATAAAATAAGTTGTTTAAAAAAACTTCAGATTTTGAAAACTGCTGCAGTGTGTGATTCCCTGATTGACTACACAAATTAAAACAATTAGCATGTTACTTTTGTGAAGCTCTTACAGGACTCTGATTAGACTATTGTTTTGGGGAGTGAGTAGGTGAATAATTGGCAGTTGCAGAGCAGAGAGGCTGGGGATTTCCACAGAAGAGATGCCCGAGCAACTTGCAACCTTTCCTGCCAGCTTCTTGATTCCCAACTTTCCCAGTCACCTTCCCAGAACCAAAGGGTTTGCTAGTGGGAAGGTGGCAAGCAGCATTGGCAGTGACAATGGGCTTTACAGTTCCGGCTGGCTGTCCCTTTGCCTTATGGGAGGCTGTCATGGAAATAGGGATCACGTGACCACAGCTGACTCTGACAACCCATCAATACTTGAAGCAGCAACAATGTCCCCAAATTTCATACCCACAGGAGTCATGGATCCCAGGATTTTGTAAGTTAGCCTATTTGAGTTACTTTGGTTTAATAATTATTGCACCATACCAGTGATGGCGAACCTATGGCACGGGTGCCACAGGTGGCACGTGGAACCATTTTTTAGGGCATAAAAGCATTGCCCTGTCAGCTCCAGCATGCTTGTGTGCGCTGGCCAGCTGACTTAGGCCTTCTTTTGAGGCTGTTTTTTGCCCTCTGGAGGCATCAGGGAAGCTCCTGAAGCCTCTGGAGGTGGGGGGGGCTGTTTTCACCCTCCCCAGGTTCCTAGAATGCCTCTGGAGCCTGGGGAGGGTGAAAAAAAGCACACCAAAAGCAGGGGGTCACGCACCTAGCATTATGGGAGTGGCACCCCCAAACACAACCCCTCTGTGCTCCCCTCGCTTTTGGCACGCGAGCCAAAAAAGGTTAGCCATCACTGCACTATACCTTCCAATTGTGGTCAATTGAAGGTGAAACAGTCAAACAGACATGAATTTGAATACTACAGAGACACTTGTGTAAGTAATATAGCAAGCATCTTATATGTCTAATTTTTTTTGCAGAATCAATGATTTTTATTACTAAAATATTACTCAGCTAAAAAGGTTTATTTTCAGACTATAATACGTTTCTGAAGTTATTACTATTAGGTTTATGAGAATTAAACAGATTTCAAAAGACCAAAACAAACATATCTTACCCACAATGAACTATAAAGCCATTTAATCCTTTAAGATGACTCAATACCATAAAACAAGTTAGCTGACTTTTTTTTAAAAAAAGGTATGTATATTTTTACTTACCTGATAAAACTCAATTCCCTGATCTGTTACGAAAACGATCTCTGCAGAGCCTGTCCAACAGAATCCTAAAATACTGGCATTCTTAGTCTTTAATTTAAAAAAAGTGTTTAATTGGAATAGGCATACACTGTCATGTAAAGTAAAATCAGTTTATAAATGTCCTTTTAAAAATTATTTCTTCTTTTCCTTTTAAATATTTAAAAACCAGCACAAGTTTTAAGAATGCCCTGTCTCAGTTTTCCATATAGCAAATCTCTGGCAAATGCACTTTCAAGACAGTATTTGGAGATCTTGTCCAAGTGGATACATAAATAAAACTGTAGAGGATTTTATATATCAACATAAGAAGCTTGAATGGTTATGGAGCATATTAGCACCCAAAGACCACTTTCAGAACAAGTGTAATATATTTTGAGCTTAGCTATAGCTTTTTATACTAGATGCAGCTTCTAGGCCTATGATGGGGAACCTATGGGCATGCGTGCCACAGATGGCACACAGAGCCCTCTGTGGACATGCGAGCTATCGCCCAGCTCAGCTCCACCGCGCATGCATGCACGCCTCCTGCCGGCCAGCTGGTTTTTGGCAGACGATATGCATGTGTGGGAAATGTGCATGCGTGTGCTGGGGGTTACACCAGCATGCGCAGGGTCACGCTGGCATGTGCAGAGCCATTCATGAATGTGTGGGGTCACACACAAATGCATGGGGCAGGGTACATGCGGTGGATCACACGCTCATGCATGGGGGGGGGGGAGGAAGAGCACAGAAGAGTGTGTCTGCATGTATGGAGACAGGGGTCATGTGCATATGCACAGGGTGCACACGAAAGATCATGTGCGCATGTGTTGGATGCACACAGGGGTCATGTGTGCATGGGGTGGGGCCCTGTGTGTTGCATTATGGGTTCATGCACGTACATGTGCTTTTTCGGCCCGCAACAACAAAAAGTTTAGCCATCACTGTTCTAGGCCAATTCCCAAAGCAGCCCCAAGAAAAGCATATTATAACTACCCAGTCTTAAGCTTATGAGTGCATAGGCATTTTGTTAGCAATTGATGAGCAATGGGTAGAAGACTTTTTAATTTTTGCAGCTAAGCAATGTTATTACTTCTCTAACTACTTGGACAAGCCTTTTCTTTTCACTATACATATTTATGCTTGCAAAGTAACCAATTTTAATTGCCATTTTGTTTAAGGCTAGTACGCGGACTAGGAGGAAGGGAAACTAACGTCTGAAGCATTTTAATAATTTGCAGTTGCAACTTTTCAGAATACTAATATAATGGTATTATAGATGTCGCACTGTTAGAATAATGAATGCTTCAATATGATGAGGGATTGCTTTAGTTTAGCATTTTGTTATGTGCATTGTACCTTGCATTCTTGAGTGTATTCTAATTGTGGGCTATCTGGAATAAAGTTCAGGAAATCCTGCAATGACATGAAAAACAGAAGCAATTAAAAATATTTGTGGGCTCAATCTATGCAGAGATAGGTGTATCTAGCACATGGATTTTCATCCATTTGAGTGTACGAGTCTGCAAAATGTCAGACTTTATTAATCTACTCAAAAGAATAATATAAGTACACAGAGCTGAATAAACAGATTTTCTGCTTGAATATTTTATCTCATTTTCCTCAACTATCTTTGAACTAGAATACCAACGGAATAGAAATTGAAAGGATGAAAGTTTACATAAGTAAAAAGTTAATGATTAAAATAGATGACAAAATGTATTTAATACACTATAATATAATTCAAAGATTCAAATCTAAATATGTAATTTGAAAGTTCTTCAAATAGTTTTCATAAAAATCACTATCAGTTCCTGATTCCATTTGCAGCAGTTTGTACTATTCTCCTACTGAAAAGGACACCCCTACAAACTGAATCAAGCATTATTTGATAAGGACTAGACACATGGTCAGAAGTGTTCCCATATATTTCTAATACGTTGTATTCCTTTTTGAATTTCCTCCAAGTGAGTTTATAATACTATTAGCTATAGCCGGAGCATTGCCTGTAGAAATGAAGTTTATCCCACCTACCTATTTCTAATTGTACTTAACGTTATGTTATTTTATGTATTCCTTTCTTAAACCACCACATCTCACAGTAGTTTATAATACTATGAACATACAGTAATAAAAATATGGATATAGTGGTAGAAACGAAACAAAAACAAATCCCAACCATGTAACATCTATCATTTATTTAATAATAAGCAAATAATAAGTAGTAGATTGTGTTTGAATATTTTTTACAAACTTGCTTCTTTCTATTTTAAGAAAGATATTTCTTACCACACTCTTCAATGTTCTCTGAATAGCCAGTATCTTATTGCCCAAAGAAAACTTGATGCATTTCACTTCTCCTTTGTCTTCCATTCTACAAATATAGAATTCATTTCTGTATTTTAGATACAGGACATGTATCTGATTAATTTCTACAGTATCTCAACAACAGCCATGCTGGCCTAGACTGGTAGAAATTAGTTTAAATTATCTGAAGGGACTTTTAAAAATGTTAATTGCAATAGTTTTGAAGTTCAATAAAATTAAACAAGGGGAAGAATATTGCTGATCCCTAATATCCATGTTCATCCCAAAGGAAGTGAGTTTTAGTGGTTGCTAGACAACCTGTGCCTTGTTGGGTCATCATTCAGAGATATTTCTTTACTTAAACAGAAAAAAGAATCAAGTAGGAAAAAGAGCAGTAGGAGCAAAAGTGGCTTCTGACTTCCTGATTATCTTCTCCATTGAATTTCCTTGTCGTAAACTGACAGAGAATATCAGAAGCCTTCCTGCCTTTCTTCCTTCCCTTCCTATTTTTCTTTCCCTTTGTCTTTCCTTCCTTCTCTCACTCCCTAGAATTCCTGCTGGCTTCCCCATTTACTTTGCTTGTGAGAAGCTTCCAGAGAGAAACCAGCAAGAACTTGCAAGTTCAAGGCCAAAAGAAAGGTAAGTGGCTTCTGCCCAATGGGGAAGGAAGGAAGGAAGAGAGTGTATAGGGGTGCTGGTCAGAGAGGCTATATATAGTGCAGAAGAGATACCATATGATTGGGAAGAATATATGGGTGTGCACCAGAAATGCTGCACAGTTCCTGGAAGGCTCATGGGAGGAGGAGAGCAGCAAAGATCGGAAAGGGCGCTCAAGGTGCATGAGAGGTGCTATATAAGTGGGTAGAGCGTGTGGGGAGGCAGTGTGGGTGAAAGGTGCTTGGGGTCATGGAGGTGTGTAAGAGGTAACCTGCATGTCAACTATGGTATGGGGGGAAATGAGCCAAGAAGAATGCATGGGGTAACAGAGTTGTATGAGGGCCATGCCAGTCAGAAATTGAGCATGGGATGGGTGGGTCCTGAAGATGTGTAGGTATGCTGAAGAGATGCCACAATAGGTAGAGAAGACACAACAGCAGTTCAGGAAGGATACATGGAGGTGCACCAGAGGTGCTGTATGTGTCAGGGAAGGCATGATGGGGTAGCATGGGCTGGGAAGGTTGCACGGTGATTCTTTTCTCCCTGTTCTTTTCCTCCTTCTTTCTCTCTTCCCTTTCCAGGAGGCAAGGTAGGTGATTGCTGCTGGGAGATTGTGACACCGGCTAAGAAACTGCCATGAAATACAGACAATGAAGGTCACATGACCCCACATTTTATTTCCTTGGTACTCATACATTTATTCAAATCAAAGAGTCTTCAGTACTCTATAAGTTGGTTCAAAAATTGTTGCTCTATGCTGCATCTTTACTTCCAGTTTAAAGTCATGTCAACAAGAGTTTGGGTAATATATAGATAGCATTGTTATATTAGTTATTTCAAAATCCAAAAACAAGACATAACATGTGGGGAAAATATGTTGAGTTGCAAAGATATCGACACGTTAACAGTATATGCTATAGCATAAAGTGCAAGACAATCTAATTATGTTTCTCTGGGTTTAGCCATACAGCATTCTCATGAGCTCTACACAGAGGATGAACAATTCCACATTGTGGATGAAATGAGGATGGTACTACAGCTATTCAAATAGTATCCCACAATTGCAGTGATCTCACTGTTATACAGCAATAAATGATAGCTGCTAAAGTATTTGGGACAAACTGAAAGGATTCATTTGTCTGTATGGTCTGAGAAGGCTAAGTATTTAACACCCATTTGATGTTATTTTGAAATATTTCAAGGTTGATTCAAACTGAAGATAACATAAGGGGAAAAATAAGAGAAATCTTTCCATATATAATTTATCAAAATTAAATCAACTCTTTCATTCTTATGATTACCTAGAAATATAGTTATGATCAAATTCCTTTATGCAAACTATCAGTATTAAACAGGGGCTTAAAAAGGAATTTAATAAAAGGTAATGTGAAAAAATATGTGAGAATTATGCATGGATCCAACCTTTGACTACTCTTGATAGAAGTCATAAACCCCATCTGTCCCAGTTTCAATAAAATAAGCTGTTAAGATCTATGAGGATTAAAGAACTACAAACAGACCTTCTCTGTACTTGAAATCTTCTACAAGGATATTTTTCAATAATAAGAAAAGTCTGTATGTCTGGATTAACACTACATTCCTGCACAGAAGGTTGTGCAGTGTAAAAAGAAAGCTATGCCAACTTTTACCTAGTATTCACAAGGTGTATAGGTGCCCACAATGCTGGATTTAATCAGCATGATATAGGGATATATATATTAAGTTTAGATTCAAAGAGTCTGCAATATGCGTAGACATTTGTGTAGACTAAATCCTAATAGAATGTCAGAGTGCTGTTTGGGAACTCTTCATATTACAGTAATCAGAATAGCTAGAAGAATAGTCTTTACCAAATTAATTTTAATAAATAGGAAATCAAATAAATTGGGCACCGCAGATTGATGTATTATTCTAACTATACTTCTCATTTCATGTATTTTACAGTATCAAATTTTACTAACACATGTACTCAAGATAAAATAAAAGTGATTACATTCATATCCCTTAGTTTAGTGTTTTTTTTAAATCATTGTTGTCATTTACTAGTTAAAGAAAATACATAGTGAAAAACAACTTACAATGAGAAGAAATGTCCTTTGAACAGTACATTTGTATTTGCAAACTTCGCAACACGATACTATTAGCTGTCAAAAAAAGAAAACAGTATATAGGATGTTTTTATATCACCTAAATGAGATGGGATTGCGATCTTCCAAGCCTTTGACTACTACCCCAGTAGCTCCACCCGATCGAACAGCAAAAACCTAAAGAGAGAGAGAGATCTAGTTTGAGTTTCAAGCTAGAACCTACTTTAAAAGTTCTTCATCTTCAAAACAATGCAATTTATTTTCCATAATATGTTAACAGAATAAACAAGCTATTGCACCAAGATTAAAAAGTGTTTCTCACACATAATTCCTAGGAGCCATATATTGATAAAATGACAGAAGTAATGGTGATGAAATCAGAAAATGTTGCCTTCTACTCTGCTCCCATTCCTTGTTGGGGATAGCTTTTGCCAAAATCTGATGCCATTTGATATTCTACTAAATTAAGCTGAAAGCTGCATCTGACTCCATGTTCCTCATTCCTGGGAAGTGTTCTGGTTTACACTAGTCAAAGTGAAGAACAATGCACAGTGGTACCCCCGATCACAACCGTAATCTGTTCCAGGACTTCAGTTGGCACCCGATTTTGTCATGACTGAAAACAAGACTGACTGCACATGCATGCACACACACAAAAATGAGATGGAAGGGAAAATGGCTGCAGCTGTGTTTGATCGCCACCCGAAGATGTGTTCGTGAACAGAGTGAAACCTATAGTGGATTTTTTGGTCAGCACCCGATTTGATCGTGGTTAGAAGCGTTCGTGACCCAAGGTTCCACTGTACACAAAACTGGGGGGGGGGGGGGAGAGAGAGTTCAGAACCAAATTTCAGCTATGAAGATTCTCAGCTGTCCTTTAAGACCAAAATCACATGAAACCACTTTAAGACAGCAAAATAGTACATGAAGACACATCATGTGAAAGCACTCAGACAATTTTCTCAGGAATAAAAGATGTCTTTCAGATTTCAAACATTGCCAATGAGGGAGGAAAAAACCTCATTAATTTTGGTTCTCATATTAAGACAAAATTGTCAGATTATGATTAAAAGCAAACCCAGAGTCCAAGAGTTTTATCTTTGTGATTAAAACTGTTGAACAACTTGTCTATGAAACACCTGTTTGTAAAATGATGCAAGAACCTTTTCCACGTTTTTTAAAAGGAGAACGATCTGATAACTGAACTATTTCCCACCATCTGTATGCAAAGTATAACTATATACACGTAAAACAGCTGCCCGCTAGGATTATAACTGTATGCAAGTTATGTATAGTACAAATTAGAGGAAAATCCTTTAATCCAATGTTGTGTTTTATCACTCATTTTCCATACAACCAAGGCATTAGTATTAATATCCTGCCGGCAAGTGGATCAAGTCTTTTCCTGGAATCAGAGGCTTCTCGGATGCAAAGGGGCACATTATTACAAAATTGCAGATTTTCCTAAGATTTTTAAACATTTAAATATTTTTCCACCCCACTGTGCAATTGTAGGAGTCTTTCTGACAGAGCAGGAAGAGTGGGAACCAGATGCGGTACTGTGACAAAAAGAGATATAATAAACATGGGAACCCAATCCAAAATTGGTGTAGGATCTGGAAAAGCAGGAAGAGCCATGGGTGAACGCAATATTGCAGGCTAGTTCTACCCACTGCCAGCAGTTCGATTCCCACCGTCTCAAGGTTGACTCAGCCTTCCATCCCTCCGAGGTAGGTAAAATGAGGACCCAGATTGTTGGAGGCAATAGATTTGACTCTGTAAACCGCTTAGAGTGGGCTGCAAAGGTACTGCGAAGCGGGATACAAGTCTAAGTACTATTGCTTTCACTGTGCACAAGATACAGAAGCGTTCCGGTCCAGCCGAAGGGAAGGATAGGACGAACGCGCGACAAGCGGGTGCAGTGTGGAACGAGGGAGAGGGCTCCGCCCCCTTTCCGCGGCCTCAGCATCTCACCTGCTTATTGGCCTCGTCGAAGAAAACGCAGTTAACGGGGCTCGCCTTTTCGAACTGCACGGGCCGCGCGCACAGCGCCAAGTAATAGTCCTCGCTGGTGGTCGTCGCCATGGCAGCAGTAGAACGATCGGCAGGCAGAGACTTGCCTCGTGCACCTCTCTCCCCACGGCCACGCCCCGAGGTTCGGCCGATCTGTTTTTGCTCACCGCCCCCCTCCCGGCGCCACAAAGCGGTTTCTGCGTGAGGGCATGAGTCTTCCTCTCCTCGGCACCGAACAGCCGCTTCCTGGTAGTACCGCTCTCGCGCATGATCAGAGCGCTACCGTCCCTTAAAGGCGCAGTACCAGGGAGGAGCCGTCGAGATTGGCATTTGACGTCCCACCGTTCTAATCCGCGAGTCTTCAAACTTGGCAACTTTAAGACTTGTGGGCTTCTGGGAGTTGAAGTCCACAAGTGTTAAAGTGGCCGAATGAGGGGACCACTGTTCTAATTTAAAGCCTGATCTGAGGCTGATCTCTTTCCCTGTTATGTGAGCAGGAGGTGTAGAATTAACATGGCACTGAATATTTATTTAGTCATTAAATGTATGTTCCGCCCATCTCAATATCGAGCAAGCTGGGCGGCTGACGACGTAATTAAAAACGAGTTTACAATATTAAATATTGCTGATTTAACAGTTAAATTTGAAAAGAGGTAAAGCAGGCGTATATGTGCACACAGTGTGTTCCTCTGGCACTTTGACCGATGATTACTTAGGTCCCCGTCAGGTCGGATATTTTCTTTCTGATTTCATTTCATTTCATTTGTCAAATTTATATACCGCCCTATCTCCCCGAAGGGACTCAGGGCTGTGCACAGAAATATAAAAAATATAATACAATACAGTACAGTTAAAAATGAATGTGTCCCTAAACTCTTCCCACGGTATAGGCATTGCTATTAATCTGATTGTATCCACCTGGCTGCAATCTTTTATCCCACTTTTCCCAGCAGTAGTTCCCCCCCCCACCCCC
>JAPKID020004194.1:0-11835 GCA_026931265.2 Tropidonophis doriae
AGCCCCCAAAGGGGCCGCCAGGAAAACAAGCGGCGGATGAGTCAGAGACTCATCCAACACCCCTGGCGGCCGGAAGTGATCTCCGATTTGTCAAGGAATTCTGATTCAGGACTGGATATTTTGAGAAATATTTTGCAACTGTTCAAACAGCAAAGTTGAATCTGTACAATTTGAACACATACCTCTGCAAACACAGAGACAGGTGTTGGCAAGATGTCATTTTATAAAACTTCACTGTCATCAGCTTCCTTTGTAAAGAACTCTTGATGAACTTGCAAGAAACCCCAAGATTTTTACACAATATTACCTGGAAGCACTATTGAAACTACAAAAGGACTTCATGAGAATAAAACTTGAGCACCTCCTAAATTGTTCAAAGTCCAGTTCAAAGTCCAGTTCAAAGTTAAGAACCCTCACAAGAGAAAGCAGCAGAAGCACTGAAGCTACTCACCAACTGTTAGCATCTGAATAGCATACTGCCAAGAGTTGCAGGTCACATAGGCAAGATGTCTCTTGGTTCTGTGTTGCTACATAAGTCCCAATAACACATTCTAAATATGCATTTGTGCATATAGATTATTTTACGCAAATTGGTATCTTTTTTTGGCTAGGTTTTTATGTATTCGGAAGCAATATAATTCTTTGTTGTGATGTTCAAAACAGCCAGCTGAGTGTAGCGTACATTGACTTTTCATGGTGTAGGTGAGAGAGGAATCAAAAATATTTTGGATAAAGAAATTGGAATGGCAAGAAGTAGTACCTCTCTACCAAGTACCTGTACCTTTATGGTAAGGCCGATACAGGAGACATTTCAGTGTACTGCAACCCTTTGGTAAATCTCTTTGTGACAAATCAGAAAGCACAGATGTGTATGAAGGGAAAATTTGTGGTGAATTATGTCTTAATTGCAAAGACAGATCATTTTCTCCCACCCACAGGTTGATAATTATTGCCTCATAAAGTAAGCAGGTTTTTACCATCTCCCATTTGGGTAGAATAAGAAGTGGATAATCTACTGTCAGATCATTTCTCATTTTTACTAGTGATTTTTTTTCAGATAAGTGAAGAAAAGTAGTGTAACTGTACATTGATGCAACTCAGACAATGAGCCTCTGAAATATTGTAAGTGATGGTAATGCAGGCCCAGTGCCATTCAATGTCTAAGTCAGGGGTGTCAAAATCAAGGCCCGTGTGCTGGATCCGGTCCATGGGGTGCTTAGATCTGGCTCATGGGGCCACCCTGGAAATAGTGAAGGATCGGCTTGTGGTGCCTCTGCCAGCAAAAACAGGCTCCTGAATTCTGTTTTAACTGTTTTCACTGGTAGAGGGTTGCAGGAAGCCATTGCAGGAGGCAGTCACAGCTGAAAACAGAGCTCAAGAGTTTGTTTTCACTGGCAGTGTTCGGGACAACACAGGCACTAATACAAATGATGTTGAACTGACCACACCCACCCTGGCCATCCCACCCCCCAAGGTCAAACACAACCCTGATGCAACCCTCAATTAAATCAAGTTTGATACTCCTGGTCTAAGTCATTTCTAACAGCCATATTTAATGAGATTTGAGTCTATAGCGTCCTGAGTAGAACACTAATACAGCATGAGGCATTCATACTTACTTGCACAGCTCCATTCACATTATGCAAAGTGAATTTGAGCACAGCTCCAAATGACAGATTGGCACTTTTGTGAAGGGAAAAAGGGAGGGGGGGGAATCCAAATGCAGCGCTGAAGCGCAGGCAGCTTTGCCACCTGTAGAAAAAAGGGGTGGATTTGATTTCTTATTGATTGTTCAGTATTCAGAGACACAGTGATGCACATATACCGGTTAAAAGCTGACACATGCATATGTAAAAAATAAAGAAGCAGCAGTATTTGAAGATGAATCTAGGTGCAGCAACCCCACCGTGCCTGCATGTATGCATGCCTATTAGATAGCTACTACAGTACATGTGAACAATAGCCTGCTGTGTAATATACATGGCACATTGTCCTCAGTCATTCATTCTTCAGCTTGAACTGGGTCATCAAGCTAGACATAACATTGTGTCTGCAGCCCTGCTCAGTAGTAAGGAATCACCACAGTTTGTATGCCACCCAAGGCAATGAACAAAAAAACACTCCTCCCAAGAGCAGCAGGAAATCGTCGCTTTCCTCCAGGGATTCTGAGTGCCTATATATGATTTTGATAGTAATAAAGAAAGAATGAGTGTGTGAAAGTCTGTATGTCTCACTTATCAGCTGTAACCTATACCCACATATGTGACTAATGAAGGATTGAGGGGAGCATAGATGTCCAGAGGGGGAGGCGGGCAAAGAGAGCACACTTAAAACTTACATCATGACTTTGTGATGTAAATTTCTTTTCCGAAGTACTTGCTCCTGAAGATTCAACACAAGGACAAAGGAATAATACTTGCATTGCCATGTCATAGATGTCACCATGTTGGCATCATTGTGGCTAGTTATGGATGCCTCTGACAGGTAGTAATGTTGGATGCTGACTGAAAGAGCTTCATTTAGACTTGTCCTTGTCTGATACCAAAAAGGAAGACTGGAAATAAAGCAGAAGTTATCCAACAGGTAAATTGAAAGTTGTCCTCTTCAAGAGGAATGAGCCCACTACCACCTCCTTCAAGGATGATGGATCATCACCCTACTTCAAAGAAGCATTAATTGCATCCCAAATCTGACTGTGTATACCAACCCAGCTGTCCAAATGAGAAAGGAGGGGCATGGCTTCAGCCATCAGGTAACTATAGCCTGCTCCTAAGACCCCTAAGAATCTGATCCACTTTCTGGATTTACAGGTTCCAAAGGATCTTAAGTAGAATTCCAAGTTCTTGCCTGGATCCTCATACTGGACTTTACCCAAAGTAGACCCAGTTTGCCTTGAAACTTGGGATCATAGCATAGAAACAATGCATTACAACTCATTGAGTGCAAAATGAAGACAATCTGATTTGATGTGTAACTTTACCTGAAAGGAAGCTATTACTATCTACATGTGGAAGTCACATTTTACAAGGAATACTTGGTTCTTCTGTTTAGAAATGGGGGCTTGGGGGTGGATTATGCTTTGGCATTTTTTTAGAGACTTTGGGAGATGAAGTGTTTAATTACTGGGTATTTAGAAAAAAAAGCAATACATGTATTTTTATTTATTGTGCTAATCAAATATACATAGTTGGCCATCTCAAAATAACAATGTCTGTATTCATTCACCATGGGTATTTTATCATATTTTTATTATGCACATGAAAAGACTGTTTTACCTTCTTGCAATCAAGTAAATAATGCATATGCATATATACCTACCTACATCCTAGAATCTTGTTCCAAAAGAAAGTCAAAACCCTGAAAAAAGCATAATTTATTGTTGGCATTGAAAATGCCCATTCTAAAACTTGAGAAAGAGTATGGGTCAGACTGTGGACTGAAATAAAATGTCCTTCTAGGCAACTTTAATCAAAGTCATGTACGCCTAAATACCTCCTCTGGAATTGAGGTTTAAATGAATAACGGGTAGAGTTGGCCCATTTAAATCTTGCTTCCCTATTTGACATCTGAGTGAGGAGGGTACTAATTGTATTCATTTAAACTTTGCTTAGCTGGAAATTGTAAGAGAATGGCCAGGAGTAGTTCTTCCCTGGAGGGCCAGGGATGGGGGTTGTTCCTCCATTCTGGTCCTATTAGACCTCTCAGTGGCTTTTGATACCATCGACCATGGTATCCTATTGCATCGACTGGAGGGGTTGGGGGTTAGGGCACCATTTTATGGTGGTTTTCCTCCTACCTCTCGGGTCGGTTGCAATTTGTATTGGCAGAGGGGCAGAGGTTGACCTCGAGGCCCCTCAAATGTGGGGTGCCCCATGGGTTGGTCCTCTCGCCACTTCTGTTCAACACATATATGAAGCCGCTGGGTGAGATCATCCGTGGTTTTGGGGTAGAATACCACCTGTACACTGATGATACACAGCTGTACATCTCTACCCCAAACCACCCCAACGATGCCGTTGAAGTGATGTCCCGGTGTGTGGAGACTGTGCGAGTCTGGATGGGAAGTAACAAACTCTGACTCAACCCGTCCAAGACTGAGTGGCTGTGGTTTCCGGCATCCCGATACAACCAGTTAATACCATCACTGGCCATTGGGGGTGAATATCTAGCTCCCGTGCATAGGGCACACAACTTAGGTGTCCTCCTGGATTCCTGGCTCTCCATGGAAGATCATCTGACAGCCGTGGCCAGGGGGGCTTTTTACCAGGTTCGCCTGGTATGCCAGTTGCGTCCCCTATTGGACCGGGACACCCTTCGCACAGTCACTCATGTGCTCGTGACATCCCGTCTAGACTACTGTAATGGTTGTCATTTGCAATCTCCTGCCGACTTCCCCATTGGTTTTGCTTGTTGGAAGCTAACAAAGAAGGATGCAAATGGTGACCAAGGGACCACAAGGATGGTGTGGATGCTGTGACAATTGGAATTCTGAGTGGTCAATGCCACTTATTCAGTGCTTTCACAACTTTGAAAGTTCATTGAATGAGTGATTATTAAGCAAATACTATCAGTATCAAAAGGGACATGGTGGCTCAATAGCTAAGACGCTGCGCTTGTCAATCAGAAATGTCGGCAGTTCAGTGGTTCAAATCCCTAGCACCGCATAACAGAGTGAGCTCCCATTACTTGTCCCAACTTCTGCCAACCTAGCAGTTCGAAAGCATGTAAAAATGCAAGTAGAAAAATAGAAACCATCGTTGGTGGGAAGGTAACAGCATCCTGCGTGCCTTCGGCATGTAGTCATGACCACAGAGACGTCTTCAGACAACACTGGCCCTTCGGCTTTGAAATGGAGATAAGCACTGTCCCCTAGAGTTGGGAACGACTAGCACATCTGTGTGAGGGGAACCTTTACGTTTAATCCCTTAAATCAGGGTACAGCCAGGGCAATATGGATGGAGCTGAGTGTTTATTGCCTGGATGCCATTCCTATGCCATGTGGAGTTCAAGCAGATATTTTTTCTTTGTGCCCTAGTAGAGAAACATTTGCCACTTACTAGGATTGAACTTTCAACCTTCCAAGTGGAAAGTTAGCATTTTCATCACTAGGCCACCATGCAATTCAATAAAATTTCTCAGTAATGGAAGCACCTTGAGATAGTCTGGACAAGAGGTATACCATGAGTATTAACTCTATTATAAGTTTTAACATTAATTTTGCAAGACTGAAACCATTTCTTCCCTCCTTTACTTTTATTGTCAGGAAAATTAGGAAGTATCTCTTATAAAATATTCTCCATGTTCTCTATCCTTCTATGGACTGAGATCTCTTTCACATGCTGGTTGTTCAGTCTATCTCTCAAGGTCATTCCCACATACATTATATACACTCAAAAGCACTTTTCATATTCCCAAATATTAGAAACCCCTAGATGGAGGTTGTATTATAAGAATTCCTACCTTGCAAAGAATAACATGAACATGCTTACAAACTGGGCTTGGTTATGTTTGTGGTATACTAGCAAAATCTATGACTGAATGGAACTGATCATATTCTCAACAGAAAATACTGCATGGGACACAGTTCTGAGTAAACATCACAACCTAGGCTACATCTTCTCTGGCCATTATGTGACAAACCCAATATAGTTTGAGCCATGATGGAAGGTAGAGATCAATACCTGTGGACCATCTCATGGTGATTATGGCACATGGATAATGTGGGTAGGAAAAATAATAAATGATAAAGAACATGATTGGATGAAATGAAAGGAAAAAAATGTGATATGTGAATCTCAAACTAAAAGAAATGGAAAAGATGTAATAGACCTTAATGAAAATGTCCTGATGTAGTGAAATGGAATTGATTAAATCATACAAAGAAGTGAAATTGTAGTTTTAATGATGAATAAAGAGAAAAGGAGAACTTGTATGTTGATGATAGTTTCGTGCTAGGCTGCAGAGAATAGAGTCTATAAAAAGGCGAGGACTAAGTTTGAGGAAGATGAGTGTGGTATTGAATAAATAAAAACTAAGAAAAATGTTATTCCGATAGGTAACATGAATTGATAGATATAAATGGTGAATGTTTGATTAGTATCTGTTTAGAAAAAGATATGTTGTTTTGAAAAGATAGTACAACCTAAGGCCTATTAATCATATCCATAGAGAGAGAAGCAGTTAAAAAGCATGATTGATTTGATGATTTATGATAAAATACTGAGAGAAGTGGTGAATTCTTGTCAGCAGATTATTGTGAAATGTATGAATGTGACAAATTTTATTGTATGCCTTTTGATTCAGAAAAACTGTATTATAGCCAATAGGCTTGATTGATAGAATTAAATGCACATACCCTGTATATGGAATTGAAGTTTGGATGCTGAATGAGATATGATGCATATAGAGTATAAAGAAAAGTAGGTAAAATGCTTAATGAATGTTTTGACATTAAGCAGGGTATCAGACAAGGATGTGTGATGTCCCTTGTGGTGTTTAATGTGTTTATGGCTCGGGGCCTAGCTACATACGAGACCGCCTCCTGCCCCATACATCCTTTGACCGATCCGCTTCCATAGGGAGGGCCTTCTCCGGGTGCCATTGGCCGGGCAATGCCGGTTGGCGACACCCAGGGGAAGAGCCTTCTCTGTGGTGGGCCCTACCCTCTGGAACGACCTGCCCCCCGAACTACGCACCATCTCGGACCTCCGCCTGTTTTGCCAGCGCCTTAAACGCTTCTGTTCCAACAAGCCGGCCTAGTATAACCCCCGACGCTGAGTTTTAACATTGTACATTTTAATTAGAGATTTTATAATGGGTTTTAGCATGGGATCTTTATTTAATAGTTTTTTAATATGGGTATTTGTATGTATTGTTTAAATTGCCTGTGCGCCGCCCTGGGTCCTTTTTTAGGGGAAGGGCGGGGTATAAATAAAAGAAAAGAAAAATAAGTCATAACTAAGAAACAGTCATATGTGACTTTTTTTCAGGACTGCTGTAGGGTCACTAAATGAATTTGTAAGTCGAGGATTATCTGTTCTCTTAATCCATCATTTTTAGTGACAGAAAGCATTTCTGGAAGGAGTTGATGGAAAAGGGGAGCTCAATTCCACAATCTTAAGGAGTTGAGACAAATTGTGAGATAAATATTTTTATTTTAGAAGTTAAATCCTATGTAAATAGCACAGACCAAAGCTCCCTAATTCCTACATAATAGGCACACTGAAAATATAACAATAAATTCTATCCAACAGAATGCCGAAAAGACACTTTTTGATATAACTAGGGGGAAGGGGGGGGAGAACAAAAACGTAAAAAAGAATATTAATATCACAGAAGAGGAAACAAAATTATCTACAAAGAGTGTTTCTTCAGCTGCAAAATGTCAAGAGAACATAGTTTTGTTGTGCCAGATATGCCAAAAGGAAAAAAAAAGCTTTATAGCAAAAATTCTTCTACATAACATTCAGAATAACAAAACTAAGTTTCCTTATTATGTTTTTTAAAATATCTTTACTGGATGACAAATATTAAAGTATATACTCATTTCAAAGCAAATTATTCATATTCCTAAATGATGTGGCACAAAAAGTTAAAACTTAGCTTTTACGTTAATTGGAATATTAACTATCCATCTTGCTGTGTATTTTTAATGTTCTTGTTTTTTAAATATATACTGGAGGAATCTGGTTATGGAAATCAGTATTTAATTAAATGATAGTCCAGTTTCCACAATCCAGGTGGCCTAAAAATGCTTTATATAGTTTTTAGATTAAGTTATAAATGTTTGCTATGGAGTTACCTGAAGATTGATGGAGATGCATTTGAAAAGCATTATTTTTTTATTGATTCTTAATGTAGTAAATTACTAAAGTTATTTGGCAGCAAACAGAAATGGCCTGTGATGTTGTTCACATTTATTCTCCTGATAGTACCACAATTTGCATTAATTGCATTGCTAGTGCACTCACTTATATTAAAAGGCTTCTAGTATAATTAATCCTTTTTATTTCAAATCATTTTGGCACAATTTCCAGCAATAAACACTCATAAAAGGTAGACACTTGAGAAATAACAAGCAGGTTGCTTCAATATACCTATTGCTATTTTCTCTTGACATGAAGTTATTGATAGGCTTCTAGGAGCCAGTATTGCATATGGCCTAAGAATTAAGACTCATATGAAAAATGGTAAGTGGATTATTTTGCATAAAAAATAGACAGTTCTTGAATCTGTGTAATTAACCTGTGTTTAAAAAATACCTTGATTTATGCCTACATTTGTATTTCAGTTGCATACATTATGGAAATTTAATTTATAATCCATTTAGCTGATGTGATCATAGTATTTAGAACCATCATTTATTAGGGCTAGTATATTAAATGCTTTAAAGCTACTTTTCCCAACTTGATTCTCTCAAGAGGAATTATAATTGCAACTTTCAGAAATTTACAGAACATCTGGAGGGCATTCAATTGGAGAATGCTACTTTAAAAACGTCATTTTGAGATGAATTTTAAAAAACACATACACAAAAAGAAATTTTGTGTGTGTGGGCGCGCGCATGCATACACACACATATATACATACATAGTTATAAGTGACATTCTGTATTAAATATAGTTTGTCTCTCTCTTTATGTTTACCTCTTTTAATGATTAAAACTCCAAACAATGACTACAAATTTAAATTCAGCTACACATTAAAAATCCTGCTTTACATTAATAGAATTAATTCCTCCTTAGTTTTGCTCTCATCATTTGCATCTCCCTGGTAGAGCTAATGTTTTTCTCCACAGCTAGGTATCAAAATATATTTGATAATCTATCAGTAGATGCTCTTTGCTGTTATTTCATGTTTATAATAAAGTTCAGCTTCCTGATCTTTCCTGCAGAAAGTTTGAGAGTGGGATTTGGAAATAATAGGAGATAGCTTTTCTGTTCCAATATATAAATATAATACAAAGAATTAAAAGCAAAGGCAGTGTCATTTGATCTATTCAGAGTTAAATTGAACTTTTATCCATTTATCTTAGAAAATGGCTAAAACTTTTCTCCAAAATCTATTTTAAAATCATAAATAAATACAATAAAATTTCTTGAGTGAAGTGTGTAGTATGTAATTTATAAGAAAATACTCATTTATTGAATTGAAAACACCCCCCACTCCATATTTAAAGCAGATTCAATTATTAAGATCAACGTTGTAAATATATCTAAACTGAGAAAATAAAAAATTCTAAATGGGAAAAATATTATATAATTTTAATCAGATGGATTTTTTTCAAGCTTAAACTTTTATGTTCTTTTGCTCCTTCCTATTAGTCACTACAGCTGAATAAAGTATGAAGAACAAATATGGGTTTGCAATTTTTCATAATTTACATAAGGCAATTTTTCATAATTTACATAAGGCAAAATTCTCTTTCATGTAGAATTGTCGCATATAAAATAGGACTAAAGGCATAAAGATTTTTGTGATAGTGTCAAGTATCTGTAGCTCACTCGGAGAACGAACGTCTACCCTTCTATGCGTGTTTACTGTAAATAGTTAGACTTGAGAATGTAAGTTTAGATTTAGATTATTTATCTGCTACAAATCCTTAAATGTACAATATTATGATTTATCATATTGGGTATATATATTTCTTTTTGCTGATCATTGACTGAATAAAGATTTCCCAAAACTATATATACATTTGGGCTATGAACTTTTTATCAGACATAGGAAATGACTATGTGTTTCCTGTTCTCCTTCTGGATGAATATCAAATGAGTGAGTTTCAATCTCTTTACACTTTTTTTAAAGGCTTTATATGAAAATATGCTGGTTGAGCTTCCTTTCGCGAGTTTTTTCCTCTCCAAGTTGCTGGGGACAAGTGCTGATGTCGACATTCATCATTTGGCATCTCTGGATCCTGAAATGTACAAAAATCTCCTTTTTCTTAAGAGCTATGAAGGCGATGTAGAAGAACTTGGGCTGAACTTTACCGTGGTAAATAATGATTTGGGAGAGGCGCAGGTAAGAAGATATTTTCTCTGTCTGTTATAGCCAGTTAACTATTAATTTTCCAGCACTATTTGTATTCAGATGCCATGGTGATAAAGCACTGACAAAATAATTGCTGCCTGTGCTATTTGGAATCAAAGCATACGTCTTATTGTTTTGGTGATCTGAACTGACACTTTTTTTTTTTTTTTTTTTTTTTGCTAAAGTATCAAAATACTTTTCTTTGGTCTCTTTTGCCAAAGACAGGCAATTTATGTGGTTAAAAATATGCACCGTATTTTTCAGAGTATAAGACGCACCTTTTTTCTTCTAAAAGGCTGAAAATTTGGGTGTGTCTTATACAACGAACACAGCATTTTTTTGCCTCCCGCCCCCTTCACCAAACTGGCTGTGCGTAGCCTTATGGAGGCTTCCAGAGAGCTCCTGGGGGCTAGGGAGGGCAGAAAGTAGCCTAAAACAGGCTGTTTTTTGCCCCCCCAGCCCCCAGCACCACTCTATAAGCCTCCATAGGGCTATGCATCCAATTTATTTGACACAAAAATGGCCCATTTATGTGATAAATGGCCCTTTTTTGCTCATTTTTGACCCCCCCATGCCCCCAGGAGCACTCTCCCCAAGGCTAATCATGCTTTTAATTTGAAAAAAAATGACACCATTTTCATGGAGAAGCATGCCAATTTGGGGAGGTTTGCAGAATGCAAAGGCTCCCCCTCCCCTTTTTGGAATGCTCTAACAGGTGTCGGGAACCTATGGCTCGCGAGCCAGATATGGCTCTTTTGATGGCTGCACCTGGCTCGCAGACAAATCTATATAAATAACATAGACGTGCTCGCGCCGCACAACTACAGCCCAAAGCAGAACCACAGTCCCTCTCCCAACTGGTCCTTCCTTGCTCCGAGTGAAGCTTCTGCAGAAGCCCAAGTTGTTCTCACAACTTCCTGCCGTTATGAAGTCTCTGAGGCTATAATTGTATGGGCTATGTGAATGCGCCTATGGAGACAGTGGTCATGTGCAGGTTAACTCAGCCAGGATCCAATAGAACTGAGTCTACAGAAATGATGTCATCGCCTCTGAGGAGTACTTTCCCGCTTTTTTGACTCAGTTCGATCTGAACTGGCTGTCTTAATCGCTCTCTCCTCCAACTTTACTGAATGTAGCAATTGGCTTACTCTAAAAAATTTCCCAAAGTCCTTTTTTGAATTTTAGCTTACTTCGGCTGGCTCCTGGGCGATTTTGGGGTTTGCCTTCGACTTTTCGCCCCTTTTCCACAAGTCCCCTTGGGGAGTGGATTCCTGCAGCTTCGGTTTTCTAGGCCTCGCCGCCCGACGACGATTGGCGGACCGCCTGATTGCTCTGCCTCCACCACTAACGCTGCTGCCGCTCCAGCCTCCGTTGCCGCTGACCCACTCGCAGCCACAACCACCGCCCCAGCCGCTGCTTGCTCCTCCGACCTCAGCGGCCTTGCAGCTAAAGCCTCGGAAGGCTCTGCTACGTAGGATCTTGCCCTGCACGCTGTGCCGGCCCTGTGATCGCGCCATACGGCCCGCAGTGACCCCACTACAGCGCGGCTTCCTACAAACACAGGAGCAGCGTTTCTTCAAATTGCAGCCTTCTCAGCACGTCTGAGGCTCAGCTACCTCAGGGCACCTGGCCCATAGACTCTTTAGTCTCAGCGGCCATTTTCTTTTGGCACAAAGATCCGGCAGCCATTCTGGGTCACAGTGAGTGGATTCTTCTCAGGATGCGCAGTCTATCTCTCCTGCCCAGCCTTTGGTCACTAAGAACACCCCTCCGCCCAGGGCCCACAAGAGGAAGGCTACTATTGAC
>JAPKID020004195.1:0-11835 GCA_026931265.2 Tropidonophis doriae
GTTTAGCTGAATGTTGGAACACAATAATCTCTCTCTCTTCCCCTTAAAAAAAGCATTCAACTTTTGAGCTGCCAACCTACAGTTCTTGTTTTAAAGACTTAATCGTCATGTTCGCTTACCATGCTTTGGCTGATGATATTTACTTCCATTAATTTGCCTTGACAGCATATTTTGGCAGGCAGGATGTATTCCCACTGTTTCGTGTTTGGCTCGCTTTCACGTCTATTTTACAAATCTCAAGATGGTTTCAAGAGAGCAGCTTTCCAAATGGCAAGATGAAAATCATCTAGAAATGACTGATCTATTCAAAAGTTGCAGATGAAAATTGAAGTGGAAAAAAAAACAGAGACACACCAGACGGGGAAGTAAACAACTCATCAAAACTCTTCACCTTTGTTCCTTGTTATCCACTTGCCTTGTTGTTGGAGATTATTGTACTCACAGGGTTTCGATAAGCTAATTTTAATATCAGCAGGATGTGTGATATGTTGGGTGAATTTTAATAGAGATTTAACATTTTGCTTTAGTTCCTCAATAGCGGTGGTAAAGTTTGTATACATTTTAGTTTACTGTCCACTTGATTCTTATTTCATTTAGTTACAAACTGAGTTCAGCATTCACTGCTGAACAAGCTGGGAATGGTCCACTTTTTAAAAATTGGACCCACATCATGATTCACCATGTTTTGCTATCTAATACATGGCAAGAAGCCTATGTATTTCTTACCCCAACTGGTCCTTCCTTGGTCATAGAAAAAACAGCCAACTTCATCTATCTATCTGCCAAACTCTCTTTGTTATGAACAGCCAAAAATGTTCTGAAAATTTCCACTGAACCTTAAGAGCTGGTTCACTGGGCAAACATGTTCCAATCAAGAAGGGGGTCTGCGGTCTAGAGGGAAGGGGCATCTTCCCACATGCATGCATGCAAGCATTTTCTGGTGTGATTATCCCGGGTAATAGGATTTCCATTCATGCTTTCACTATTCGTGCATATCATAACTGTAAACCATTATTTTATGGATCCATGTTATAAAAATTTAGTCAACTGTAGACTATCAAAAGACATCACTAAACAAAAAAAACCCTTTTATTTACATAAACTGAGACTATTTTAAAATTTTTGTTGTGATCTGGGGAAAATTTTCCAAGCAGAAGCTTTTAAATGAGAAAATTAGTTCATATATTTCTTTTACTAATAAATTAGTTTATATACTTCTCTAATGAGATCTTTATAAAATTATATTGAACCCTCTACTGATTTCCTAATTATTCTATGCAGCTTGATTTCACTGGGAAGTGCACATCCAACTTTTGAATACAACAAACCCTCAATTTAATGGGCTAAAGCAAGGAAGGAGACCGCTAAAGGCAATTTTTGTTCAATTTGAATGGAATTTCTACATGCCTTCGCTCCCTATTTTACAGATTTCCTGCATTTTATATATACCATGCTACAAGTGATTTTAAAGCTTAAACCTCTGCAAAGAACAGATTTGGGGCCTATAAAACTGAGTTTACGTATTACACTTACCTTACAATAGAATTTCATTTATTACTTTTGATCATTCCTTCTGGCAGCAAATTGCCTAAACTTAAGCCTCTATGGATTAAATACAGTAGTTTGTTTTTTTTTAGGTGTAGGTCCAAATACATCCTACATAATGTCTACAGATAATTTGCAGTCATGTTAACACATTCTTTGTATTTTTCAATGTTATGGCATGCTATACAGATTAATGGCATAAATGAATCAAAAGCGCAAGTGTTTTCATCTAGAGTTGAAGTCTTTTTATTCTTTGTTTAATTGTATTCCTACTTCCATTTTTCAGGAGACTAATTGGCTGAGATCATTGGATTTCTTTTCGCCTTGTCCTTCTTTCATTAATTTCCCTCAGTTCCCAATTTTCTTCATCTATGACATATGGTGCATCAGAGAATCTTCTGCTGGGATTGCCCCATGTAGTTCCTCATCTGCATCCAAGTTTTCTGATGATGGAACATCTGGCACCATGTTAATAAGGCCTACTTTAGTAACTGCTTCTTTTTAAACAGTATTTTCAGCATAACTCAATAGACAGGTTTGCACAATGTGCTCTTTGCAGCTACCTATTATAGTACCTTTGGTATAATACCTGTATGGCACTGTACTTTATTATTTTTTACCAATTACATGGCACTCTGGAAGATTATCTACATAAAGTACCTTCTGATATGACTGGGCTGTATGTTGTAAATTAGAATCTCCTTGGAATAAACCTAACTGGAGCAGTTCTATCTGTATTTCCCCCATACCCACCCCCCAACTGTCCACATAGAAGATAAGTGAAATATTTGTATAGTGTCATCAACAAGCTTTGAGACCACCTTTTTCCTGACCTCTCCACATTTTTCATTGTGGCAGTTTTCTTTGTCTGTTCTGAAGATGTGTGAAAGCATTGATGTGACACATTACTCTGAGAGAGAAGGCACTACTATGGTATGTTCTTATGAAATCAGCAGGAGGCAGTTTTTCCATAACATTTCTTTTTCTTTGCATTGCTTTGAAGGGGAATCTCTTTTCTTTTTTGTGCTTGGTTGTGTTGCCCAGTTATTGGTTTATGAGTGCTTGTTCTCTTCCTATTTTATTCATATGTTAAGAATGATTTTATATCTTTTGTGACTATGTGACTTGAACCCAACTCGATGGATGAGCAGATGAGGCCATTTTGTTTATTATTTATACGTTATCTTTCTTTCTGTATCAATAAGTTTGCCCATTCTTTCTTTGTGCTTAAAATCTTCAGAGCTTCATTCAAATACTGTGCGGGAGAGGGAAGATGTGTAAATACAAGACTCATAGTAATATCAGAGCTAGAATTCTGTCTTTTAATATTTTGTTTGGCTGGGATGTCACATAGCCATCTTTTCTGACATTATCAGTGGATCACAAAATGCTGCTTAGATAAAACAGTGCATACTCTACTATTGTTTAAGGTATCAGATGGTAGAGAATACAGAAGATGGAATTTATGGATAATGTAAGGAAGTGGATCAGGCCAACTTTACTGAAATATAAGGAGGATGAACTGCAGGACAATCATACTTTGTAAGGTTTTGTTATAGCCAACCTCAGTTTTAGTCTTTCTGGGGAATTGATTTCCAGGTCTGACCCATCAGTGGGGCTGACATAGCATGACAGTATTATATGGAAAGATATGTCACATTGTCACAATTCCACACTCTTTAGAGGCCAATCAAGTTTCTTGACAAATTCTCCTACTGCATCAATGCTCATAGTTCATGTTCATAGCTCATGAATGACTCAGGCTTATATAATAGGGTAATGGAGTTAGAGTAGTATTTCCCCCCTTATGAAACACAATCCAGCTGTAGCCCAATTTGTTTTGGGATAAAATCAGAGATCCAGGAATATTAATTATGATTTTTATATATTCCTTTAAACTTTGTTTCA
Source organism: Tropidonophis doriae (assembly GCA_026931265.2). Lineage (NCBI taxonomy): Eukaryota > Metazoa > Chordata > Lepidosauria > Squamata > Natricidae > Tropidonophis > Tropidonophis doriae. The sequence continues at coordinate 3,454 of JAPKID020004195.1, forward strand.
TAGAAGACCAGAGTCACTTGATTGTGAAATGGGTGGCCATATAATCATGATGAATAATTTATCAAATGAACCCAAGGGGTTAGGGAAGCACTGATAGGTTGTTTCAGACAGGTACAAGTATATTTACTTACCTTCAGTCCTTGGTCAGCCTTTTCAATTGCCATGTTATTATCTTTCTAAAATGCCTGATATTATCGTTCTGTGCAATATCAATTTGAGGGCAGAATTGCACAATTATGCTTGATTACTCAGGCAATTAGATTGCAAATACATTTTTAGGATTCAGACACTGAAATAGCATAAAGAGACTGAAATAGAAGATTAAATGAGAGGACTGAGTCAGTTTAGTGTTTAGAAACAGGAGACTGTGAGTTTTAATCCCACTTTAGACACAAAGCCAACTGGGTGATCTTTCTGTCCTAGAAAGGAGGCAATGGCAAACCACTTCTGAAAAACCTTGCCAAAAGAATTGCAGGGACTTCTTCAGGCAGTCTCTGAGAATCAGACTCAACTGAACAGAAGGCAAAAGAAATGAGGAGACATCCAGCTTCTCTTCATTTCTTCATGAAAGATTATGGAATTTGGTGTTTCTTGCCTATGCAAAGAAAGACATTGAAAGAAACCCTCAGTGTTCAGCTTGTTATTGAACTCCTTTTGAGTGGCAACCTTTTTTTTTTTAAAAAAAAGAAAAAATATATAGTTCTGGCCGTGATGGAAGGAGGGGAACAAACAAGGATCATAACAATGAAGCACCTGCAGTCAGACCTGCTCCATTTCTGCTCTGGTGCCATGATTAGTGGATGTTTTCCCCATCCATTGGTAAGGTACAGAGTTTGGAGCAGAACAAAGCTGCACATATCAGCCAGACACTTTATTTACCACATGCTACACCCATAATAGTAGGACTGTGCTTGTTGTGAGGTAGAACAGAGGCATGTGAGAGAGACCAGCAATAAGGACAGCAGATATCTTGCGAATAGAGTATTTGTTAAGGTTGGTAGAGAGCATTGTATTTTAGCAGGGGTGGTGGTGGCAGATAGTCTGACAGCTAGTTTGTTATAAGGCAGTGATGGCTAACCTTTTTCCCATAGCATGCCAAAAGCAGGGCAGCACAGGGGGGTCGTGGGCAGACATGCCCACACCCATAATGCTATGCGTGCAACACCCCCCCCCCACACACACTTTTGGCACACTATGGATCTGTTTTTCGCCCTCCCCAGGGTCCAGAAGCTTTCTAGGAGCCTGGGGAGGGCAAAATCAGTCATCCCCCTGGAGGCTTCAAGAGACTTCCTGATACTTCTGGAGGGTGAAAAATGGCCCTACGGGGAAATCGAGAGTTCATTCCTGAACTTCCAATTTGCCCATAGGGCCATTTTTCGTGCGCTGGAGGCTTCAGGAAACCTCCAGAGGACAAAAAATGGCTGAAAAAGAAGGTCAGGGCAACACCTTGTGTGCCCTAACAAATAGCTCTGCATGCCACCTGTGGAACGTGTGCCATAGGTTCGCCATCATGGTTATAAGAGAAACATTAGAATATTAGTATGTTGGTACAGAAATAAAATATGGATTTGAATATGTCAATACAATCCTTATCTATTATTTTAATTCTTTTATTGGATAGCCTAAGTCTTTAACTCTGATATGATGTTATTGATTTTTTAACATCTTTGTATTTGTAGTACAAAAAAAATTGAAAAACATAGTAAAAACACAAAAATATATAGTCCAAGATTCCAGTAAACACAGGTTTGATGCTATTATTAAAAAAATCTAAAAGTATCTGATCAGCTAATGGTTCAACAAAAATTAGTTCATGTTAAAATTGTTCTGGATATGAAGCTTGGGTTTATTCAGGTATTCAGGTCTATAAGTACAGTAAGATTTTTATATACATTTTTAAGTTTTTCTATCTTAAGAGTGTCACATTGTTTCTCTTTCTTGATTTCAACTTAATAAAGAGACTTTCCTGAAGTCCATTGACCCTGAAATGTGGAATGCTCTATCATTCTTGAAATAATGCAATTGTGAATAAAAGTCATATGAAAACAAGTCTATGCTTATTATGCTATGGCCCTACATTATTGATGGAATATTATAAAAATGAAAAGTCAAATATTGATATCTGCCTGAACAACATTGATGAGTACCTCAGAGATACATAGAAAACTGATTTAGTGGTCCATTGAATCTGCCCTTTGAGTTTTATTTTATTTTATTTTGAATTTTGGACATCTAAACTATGTTTAAACTCATTTACTGGTGATTGACTGGTGATCTTCACTAGAAGTTGGTTCCAAGCTTCCACTTCTCTTTCTTTCTGTGAAGTAATACTTTCCAGATGCAAAGGGGAGTTTATAAACCTAATGAGTTTATAAATTGAAAGGCATTGTTTTGTAATCAATAGATTGCTATTGATCTAGCTTAAGTTTGATGCATTGGACACTAAACCAGTCAAAAGCCTGCTGAGAGACAGTTTTGAGTTAATTTGCCTACATTTTGTTAAGATAGTGGGCTCAAGTTATATTTTAGTTTGTAATCGATTCATTAATTGATTGATGGATTATGAGCCATCTAGTTGTTGCTGATTTTTAGTGACTACCTATATTTTTTCCATAATGATCTGTCCCTAAGTGAATCTTCAGGTCCTCCAATGGTATGCTCATTACCACTATGAGGAGTCCATCCACTTTGCTGTTGATCATTGTCTTGTTCTTTTTCCTTCCACCTTTCTTAACATTATAGATTTCTTCAGGGTATTAGGTTTTTGCACAATGTGCTTGCAGTAATACAAATAAAGATTTCAAGTGACTGGAGAACTCATTCTTTGCTCTCGCTGACCTCCAGCTGGTGGTTTCAAGGACTGGTGTGTTCTAATTTGCATGAAGGTGAATACAGCACTCCTTGTGATCTAGGACTCCTGAGAGTCCCACAAATGCTCTATAGTTCAAAGCTGTCATTTACTCAGAGCTTGTAGAGTCTTACTTGGGATCATTCTTACTATTTGTCCAAATGACATCATGCCCAGCAGTCTAAGATTTATTCTGCAGCTCTTTTGCTCTGGCTTGCTCTTGTACAGATTTCCTGGATTGTGTACCTATGTTTGCCTGCCCTGCTCTGTTGTCCTTGTTATTCTTTGCATCTAGGCTGCCTAGAGCTTTTGTCTCCTCATTAATTTTTTTTGCTTCCTTTTAATTCTCTCCACTTACCTGAAAGAAAACCAAAAAATCCTCAAGTGCCTATGTGCATGTTTTCTTTATATCACATATTGTATACAATGTAGTGTTAAATACAGAAGCTTCTCAGTTTTTTCCAATGTTGTTGCGTAAGCAACATTTAATGCATCATTGCCAGAAAAAGCTAGCATTGCCTGTAAGCTAAAAAGCCATGCCAACAAAAGCTAGCCAAAAAAATAAAAGTTTTAGAAAGATTTACTTTTTAAGTTAGAAAAAAAACATTTGCTACACAAGTTGAAAGCTATTCAGCCCTAAGCCCAAACTTTGTGAGAAAACCATTGAACTTAGCCTATTATATCTTTGCAAGATTAATGCCATCTTGAGGTTTTACCATCTTTTAAAAAATATTATATATTTCTAATTAATCAAGTAGCAGAAATCCTGATTTCAATAAAAGATGTGGTTGATTTATACAACTCTGCAACTACCAGTATAAAATTCATAGGTATGCACATCATATATTTTCTTAAGAAAAATATACAATATAAAGGATACCCCATACATGAATAAAAACAATCGCATCACAACAATACAAAGATAATATAGTAAAATAAGTCAACACAAAATCAAATCCGGGATACAACCATTTTTGTTTAGAAAAATTGGTCCCTTTCTATGCAGCTTTCAGGGGTTGAAAAGTTCAATTGACTCCAGTGGTATTTAAAACAAACAAACAAATCCTCACACCTATCCCCGGATGAGAATAGCAAGAATATTCAAGAATAAATCAGAAAAGTGTTGGAAATATCATCAGATACCGGGTTCATATTACCATATGTGGTGGACTTGCATAGAAGCTAAAAGATATTGAACTAAAATCCACACTTGTTGGAAAAAATGATACAAAAACATATAGATTTTAAACCAGAGATCTTTTTATTGGGAATTATACTGGAAACATACAACAGAGAATTGAAATATTTGATTGTAAATGTGTTAACAGCAGCTAGAATTGTATTTGCTAAAAATTGGAAAAATGAGAAAATACCAACGCAGGAGGAAGTTATTCACAAAATATTGGAATGTGCTGAAATGAGTAAATTGACATTTGAAATTAGAGAACAAGAAGATAAACAATTTTATAAGCTTTGGGATTTATTTTATCAGTCGTTAGATAAAAAAAAACATGGAAATGAAAGACATTAGAGAATGTTATCAATAGAAGAATAATAGAATGATACAGAATATAACATAAAAATATATTAGTATTGGATAGATTTAAGATGATGTAATGAATTGTTATAATATAAATTAACCCAATATCTAGAATATCTCATTTAAAATGAAGGAATAATAGTGATAGTCAAATAAATATGGTACAAGGATAAAAATGTATACAACCATATTTGAGTTGATAATATGTGACTTCATATAAATGGTAAGTGATGACTATGGAAAGTATGCACAAAAATCTTGTAACCAATCGACACACTGTATATAATGGAAGATGGATTTATGTTTTTTTGTCTATGTTTGTTTAAAAATAAAATTTTATTTAAAAAACAAACAAATCCTGTCCTCCCAGATGTATATGCGATTTTTTTTCCTGAACAAAAATATTGGAATGAATGGTTAAGTTTCTCCTCATTCCCAATGCTAGTTTTAGCCACTTTGCAAAAAACAGAACCTCAGCTGCTTAGTCTTATACCATATTTTACCTATCTCGACAATTCGCCTTTTTTGCTCATTTCCATATTGTCTCACTATATTTCAATGGACAACTGGACATAGAAGACCTATGTCCCTCAGAACATCCTAAATGCACTCTGTGAAGAAATCCCATAACCGAATGGATTAATTACATCCATATCTATTGCTATCTGTCTGTATCATGGTTCCCTAGAAATGCTCACTTGATACTCCTTGAAAAGCGTTCTCACTTCATACAGATATATATTTAGTAAGAATATACTTCTGCAGAACTGACTGGAGTTGGACTATAATGAGGTAAGATTCAGTATCCCGTTTCTCTTCTGCATTCATTATAACAATATTACAGTTCTACCATATTTTTGACTGTGTATATTCTGTGATGGTCTGTGATGGTCCTCCTGGTCAACTCTTTTAAGGTACCAGTCCACATTGAGAAATCCAGAAGAGTAAAATAATGGCCAAGTTTAAAGCTGAATATTCTACAGGTAGATTTTGAAAGCTCTGCTTGTAATCTCCACTTATCAAATGATTTAATTGTGAATATCTTCTTGGGAATGTGGTACAAAAGACAGGATGCCACATACAAATGGATAAGGACATGGTTCCAAAGATTATAAAGGAGCTAGTCTGTTTTTAGAGGTATTCAGATAATATCCTCTCAATACATTTGATCATTTCCAAGTACTCAATTCACTCCACAGGGGTCAGGAATAGCGGCACTGTACATTGATGTAAGCTCCCTTGATAAAATCTCTCTGACTGGAAGCCTTCATAAATAATACTCTATTGTATTCATCTTGGGTGAGCTGAATAAGCAATCTGAATGCTGGCTGTACATGTATGTGTCTATGTGTGCTGATGTGTTTCAGACTGAATTAATCCAAATAGAAAATGCCTTTTTTTATGACAGAACAAAGCTGCATACTGGAATGTTTGTATTTCTCATGATTGAATGGGAGGTTCTCTTGCATTCATGAATGATAATCAAGTAAGATCCAATTAAAGGTCAACATTAGAGATGAGTATACCCAATCCTTTGTTCGCATCAAGTCCCCCTGAATTTTGAGATTGATTATAGTAGGTGTTTGAGATGAGAAATGAGAAGATGTGGAAAACACTTGTTAAATTTTTGATTACCAAGAACAATAACTGTCAGAATCAGTGTTTAGGAGAGAAGAGGCTGATCATTCCCAGGGCTGCCAACTGATTTAAAAAAAAAGACCTTTTGCTTTGCAATGTTAACAACAGCTATCTATCTAGAAGGCAGTGAAGCTTTTAAATGCTCACAGAAATGGATTATTCCATTCTCATCATCAAATCATGCCCCTGTTTATAATGAAAGGACAGAAGATTTTGCTAATCCAATAATTGTTTTAGTCTACTATCATTCTGCAAAGGAATACTCTTAAAACTCAGTGAAATTTGACAATTTAAAATATCCAAGAATAGGTCATTGAATTAGTTGTAAATCCTTCCCATCCTGATTGAAATCTCTTAGCGCTGCTTCATTGAAACATGAAATAAATATTTAAATCATTATATTTAGTGCAAATGGAATTCTTAATAGTGAAATGCTGCCAGTTGTAAACACATTGTTGGAAATGCATTGCCTCACCTATAGCCTTAGGTACAGCAAATGCAAAAAATCTCCATTTTAAAAATCTATATAGCTTTACTGTGAATACTTGGAAATATACCTGTATATTCCAAGTTATTTTTTTAATGGTCAGCTCCATATATAGTTGCCCATTTTCCATAAGAAATCAGCTACAATGGTATTGCAATAATAACATTTATAAGAAATGACAAGTTAACTGCAGATTTACTGTGCTGTGAGATGCAACATTATAAATTCATTTTTTTTAAAGACTACTGTAAATCCCAGTACTTTAGCAGAGAATTTAAGGGTTAACGTTATTTCCATTCTGGTGAGTTTTACTTGCCATTATTTTTCTTTTTCTTTTCTTCCTTTTAACTGATTCATAGCATAAAATCTTCCTGGACACCTAATTATCAAGCCAGCTCGCAGTCACAGCTGTCTGCTTGGAGAACCCATTAGATGCAGCAGTTGAAGCCTCCATAATTCCCCAAACTTCCCGGTTGTGCATATTAAGAAAAGATTTTTACATGTCATATGCAATTCGGAGGTGGTGTGAATGGCGTTGGAAATGACGAGTGCTGAATGCTTGTCCATCACTCCATTCACTGGTTACAGGTGGTCTCATTTTCCACTTTCAGATATCGGCTAGCTATGACAGCAGGCACTTAATTTGCATGTTCGACAGACAACAAACGGCCCTGTGCATGTCAAAATAAGTGGTGATGCGTGACAGTTTCTACACAATGCCGGCTCCTCTTTGCTTGACCTTTGACCTTCCTGCATGTCTTCCTTCACAATAAGAAAAAAAAGAAAGCACTTTTCAGCTTTGGAATAAATTTGATACCAAATTGATTATTTTTCTTTCTTCTTTTTCCATTTCCTCTTCCTCTTCTCTTATTTTAAAGTGTTCAGGCAGCTACACTTTCATCTGAAGAGCTACAAAACTCTGCCTGAAGATCTCAGCTATTTTAAAATTTAAAAATAGGTAGGCAGCTAAGGACAGGAAGCTGCCTTGTTAAAATTGTTTTATTGTTAAATAGTTTTAAGAATCTTTGTAAATGCAAATGTAACCTTTATAAAGGAGCTTAAGACAGGTTAATATTTGATTAAAAAAATAAAATTTAAAAATATCGTCTTTGAGTTCACTTACATAATGATGCTTACTTACCAGTAGATGTCCAGAAATTTATCTTGCAATGTACAGAATCCCACAATGTAATGTGCTGTTCACACTTAATAGGGCATTGATTTAATTTTTTTCCAAATAAAACAATCTGGTGGACACACAATACCCCATATTTATTGTACTGTGAACAAAACTTTATGATGGGTAGTTTGACTATAGAAATAAGGTATGTAATATAGCAAGGAATCCTGAACAGTCTATCTGTCTTTGCCTATTCTGATTCTGGAGCTGAATTGCAAACACTTGGAGTCTGGTGCTTGGGCTATATAGTACCAGAATTTGCTCTTGTTAACATACATACATTATGGGATTAAGATTTGTTGTGGAACTTTCACAACAATTGTAGCATCATAGAAATACATATTTCCTGCCAAGTTTTGAAAATCCAAAAAATCTGTGTTTTCCCTCCTAGTTTCCAACAGTATTTTCAACTCCCTCTTTACTCATAGAATATTGACCCAAAGTCATGGAAACAAAAATAAACAAAAGGATCAGCCATGTGTGTCTAAATAAATGTGTTTGTTTGTTATTAAGCAGAACAATCTATTTATGAGCAACATCTCACAAATGTAATTATGCTATTCTGTTTTCAGAGATGAGGTTAGTCATTACCAGGGACTTTAAGATAAATTCTTTTTGAAAACATAAAACCTGAATTTTTACATTATGCATTTAACAAACTTACTAGGTACAGTACATTCAAACTTAAA
>JAPKID020004196.1:0-11835 GCA_026931265.2 Tropidonophis doriae
TGTGACTCATGCCGCGTTAAATGGACAAATAATTAATTTTTGTACGAAGCCTTGGTGCGGCCTGCACCCCTGATACGAATGCCTTTAAAATATTTTCTATTACCATGTATACCCTTCCTTGAGAAAAAATTGTAAAACTAATAAAACTTTTTGAATACAGAAGATAAAACTCACGACCACTCAAAAAGTTTCTTACGGTGTTATTACATAAAATTCAGCACAGAAATAAATGGTATCAAATATAGATGAAATAGAAGTCCTTTCTTACAGGAAGATATAAAGCAGGCTGAATATTTATTATACAATGGGTGTATGACAATTTCTTTTCCCCAAACTCACATTGCCAGGATATACCAGCAAAAGGGAGAAAAGGAAGGATACAATGTAAGCAATTTTTTTAAATTTTGGAACTGCCTAACATTTTTGTCCCTATTCTCTTAATCCCAATATTTCAAAAGTAAATTGCTTATTTTTGTGTTCTTTATATGGGACAAGTTGGTTACTTAATTAAAAGAGTTGACCAGACTAGCTAAGCAGGAAGAGTGCATGCTATGCTTTGTTGACCCTCTGGTCACTTGAAACGAAGGAACCAAACACACTTACCTGTCAGGGTACCCATCTGAGTTAAGAGGGCACATATAATTCACCTCCTTAAGATTGACATTGGAAAAAACCAGTTTGTGGTTGCTGCTGTAAATCACGGTAGGGCGGTCAGAGCAAGCGAACACATTGGTGGTAGAAAGTGAGCGAAATGTCCTTAAAACAGTGGGCTGGGTTCCCAAAGTTACTTTTTTACGGTCACTCAGCAAACCTGCCAGAGGAAGGATATTATTAGAGCCTACCCACTAAGAGAGACTAGAAGATGGGAGGGGAGCAGGGCAAATTAGCTGCTTTGGGATTACTTTTCATTATTGAAAAAAATTAAACATTTTTGTATTTTAGAGAAGTATATTTCCGGTAGCACTTTAAATGTATTAAAACTATTCCTGAAAGCCAGAGGGCATCCCAAAATACAGCTATATGTCTATACAGCTATATGTCTTCATGTACCAATGATAATTTCAGGATACTGGGTGGGCTTGTTTTACAACAGAGAAATGATTCGGGGAGATAAGATTCATATCGCCTCAGCTGGTCTTACAACTTAAACCCTGAAAAATCTAATCATGGAACTCCTGATGTCTAACTTGAGCTATTTATGGCAAATAAAGATAAAATGACAGCAGATATGTGTGTAACAACTATTTGCAAATGTGATGGTTAAAAAAACCTCATTTTCTAAACAATGCACACACTTACGGCCAAATTTTGGGTAGCTGACTACAACACATACCAGAGATGGCAAAGTTACATAAGAAAACTATCTGAAAGAGATGACACCAACCAGTCATCTTCATAGGGTGTCTGTCTGTCTGTCTCTGCTTCTCTCTCTGTCTCTCTCCCTTCCTCCCTCCCTCTCAGGCTTGTGTTCATTTAGCAACCATTTCGCTTCCACTTTAAGGAATGAATTGCAGTTGCTAAAGGATAAGAGGATATAGGCAGGTTTTATTAGTCTAATTTCTCATAATCATTATTTCATCCATAACTCATAAATAGATGAATTAACCAACCAGATTACATTATAAATTGATACAATGTGTGAACCAGGAAGTGACAGTTACTGTATGGCACTTCCTTGCAGCCTCCTAATATATTGATGAAGTGAAAAAACAGTAAATCTAATGTGGAGTGATTTTGCTCTGTTCAAATTTACACTAAAAACATGCCTAGAATTCAGATCTTTTATTCCTGCTTCTATTTTTTGGACCAAACTCTATTTGCTGGATTTTGAGTTTTCCTAAAACCTGACGGGCATGCAATTTGTTCATTGTTTGAAATCAAAAAAGAAAAACTGCAGGGCAGAAAGCCGTATTTTTACCTGTTTCAATGTTCAGTCCAAAATAAAACAGGGCCCCATCTCCTAGGGCACAAAGCAAATAATGGCTACTCTCAAAAGTGGTCATCAGAATGGAACGTGGAATAATCTCTGTAAAGGGGGATACAAGTTATAATATCACTCTTTGCAATTAGCTTGCCCTTCCCAACACCAAGCATACAAATGGAATTTCTACCTCCTCCTAACATCTCCTTGTGTAACAGTTCAAATGAGGGCAGCTTAAGAATACGGGCTGAAATGTCTGTCCAAAGGCCAATAGCGCAGAGAGGCGACATGCCATTGGTGTCTCCCAAGGGAGTGATGTCCAGACAGGCAATCTCGTGCTCCATCTCTGTAAAGCTGGCAAGATATTAAGCTGTCAACATTATAGCAATACTCAACTATGACACAAAATAACCCCAAAATAGTTAGTTCAGACTGACCTTATTTGTTTGAGTTCCTGGGGATGGATTTCCAAATAGTACAACACTCTCCCCACAGCTACCACTACTTGACTGCTATTGCACGAAGCAACACTGATGTTTTTCCCATTTGGCTCTTTCCATTCACTCACCAGAGCCTTTGGCTCTTGAGTGACAAGTCGGACTGAAGCTGATGTTATCTAAAGAGACAAATAACATCCATTGGTATTTCTTCCAGACCAAAAGTTAACATATTATTTAGGCATTAGAATATGTGATTATGACACATACACGGCTTTCTGCAACTTCTTCAAGTGCTGCATTTTTTTTAAAAAAGGTAATCCATCATATTTAATTTTAAGATTGACTAAATTGAAACCAACTGGAAAAATCATGAAAAAAAATTACTAGATTTTAAGAAAAATTATGTTGCCTACTATGGACAAAATAACATTCTGTTTTGAATGTAACACCCTCGCATATTCTATGTTCCAAATATGGCTCTTCACCCCAAAAGTTTAGTCACTCATGCCTTACGATTTATCACTAAAAAAAATTAGAAATTACCTGGATTAACTGCAGATGAGCTACATTACCACAGAAGAACGTCTGCTGATCATCCACAAATCCTGTCAGTTCTGTTTCCTCTACTTCCTCCCCATTCAACATCAAAACTCTGCAGAATGTAAGAAATTACAGAATGTAGAAAAGCCCAATCAAACTCCTCAGAAGACCTAACAAAGAGCCATATTCAACACTTTCATGGATGTTATTCCTCTACCTGGTTTGTCCCACAAAAGACAGCACTAAGGTGTTATCAGTTTCACGATGAGAGTCTGACCTCAAAGGCCACAATCCTGCAATTCAGAGACAAAAATGCAATCTTATTAAATTCCTCTGGAAAACTCATTTCATAACTTAACAAACAAACAAAAATGACAACCCAACACTTCCTGAATGTTTCCTCAATGCTAATTCAAAGCTCTTGGACTTGTACAACATATTCAACTAATTGGGTATTGTTTCTAAGTAAAATATATTCTACTTTCAAAAAATTAAGAATAGGTTATATAACAAAAAAGTAAATAACAGCAAAAATATATAACAAGAAAAAGAGAAGACATAATAATATATCAAGGGGAAGGGGGGAGAGAGAGACAGAGGAATACAATGCACACGCATACAAAATACCCAAATCCTTTTTGTGAAAGGATGCCAAGAATCTTCCCCAAAATTTCCTAAATAGTATATTCCGTTTTCTAAGATTTCATGAGGATTAGCACACATTAAAAAAAAAGCTCATTCAAAAAGAACTGACAACTGATAACCTTAGTAATTAGTATGCACTACCATTTGTTCATCATCTGTTTCTAATGGATACGCACACACACCTTTAATCCCTGGGAGATCAATGCTGGCATGTTCATGAATCCCAATTCCATTTCGGATGATTCTCAGAGAACCTTCCTTAAAGGCACCAGAGCATGTAACCAGCTGTGAAAAGCAGACACAGTTAGCATATACCAATTACATTATTAAAGTTTAAGGAAGATGCAATGTATTTACAGAGAATAGTAACTGACATCCACCCTTTAAGTTTTCCTCAATCTTTTATTAAATTACCTAATCAAAAATCTAAATTAAGACAAAATCCTGCAATCAGATCCATTCCTATAGTGAAACAAGAACTTTCCTGAAATGACTCTGTATTATTATTGCAGAATTTAATGCACGTGCCAGAAAAAGGAGCCTGTCTAGCTATCTGAAATAGCCTTTGCACTGTATTACTTCAAGAGTCAATAGAATAATAATTTTCCAAGCTATTATCAGATTTACTAGAATCTGTGTCATATACTAAAAACACATCAACTTTGAAATGGACAGATCTAAGCTCACAACAGCAAGAAGCTAATTATCAACTTCCTCCTAACACAAAAGTTTGATGAGAGACAATAGGTTGAGTTTTTCAACAGCAGAGATTCATATACATCACACAGATCAACTCGGGGAAAATATATTTTTGCAAAGCAGTATTTCAAAGGTAATATAAAGCACCTATCTTAGCAAGACCCATTATTCCTGGTGCAGGGAAAGAAGAAACAACTTTTACCTGGCCTTGACCCTGTCTCTCAAGATCTACCACACACATGTCCACAATTGGCCCGAGGTTAGTGAAGGTTTCCATGGCCACAACATAGGAGCCTTGTTCATTGCTATCCACATTGAGCTAGGAATGAAAATAATATTATGTTTCTTGTGAAAATAAGAAACGGTTTGCTTAAATTTTCTTTATTTGATCTACTTGAGCAAAAATGTAGTAAAATTCCAGTTTTTGTCTTACTTTGTTTCAAAATAAAATGAACAAATACCAAGAGAATAAAATTGCTAAGAATGACAAAACTAAAACTAGCAGTCTCACAATAATGCCATTTAAATATATAATAAGCAAAAGATTAGCAAACTACTATTTATTGGCACCTAATTATTAATTAAAGGCTTCACTTTACCTTCACAAGTTGGGAATCCCCAAGACGAGAGCCAACAAACACAACACCATTATCCAAATATGTCAGACATTCTGCTATGGATGTCTAGGAACAAATAAGGCAAAATGAGTGATATTTGGCATTTTAAAGACATGATAATAGCGATGTGCAGCTATTTAAACCCAAAGCAGGAAGGATAGTTTGGCATGGATACACTCATGTATATGCAGGCAGTTCCTTACTCAGATGTGTACTTCTGGAATTGTGCTATTATGCAAGGCCAAGAAAAGTTGTGGGTTCTTTAAGGAGCTCCCGACAAATGCAGTGATTGTACTCACACTTATATCTCAAACATGCTTCTGGCTTTGAATGTCAATAGTTGCACACATACGTTAGCTGCACATACTGTACCTAATACATTAGAAGACATATTAAAAAGTATCCAATGAACATACATTGCCACAACAAAACATAATTAAATATGTCTTAGCCATAAGTAGGGATTTATCCCTCACAAGTATGAAAACCTGTAAGTGAATTTAGATCACATTCTCTCTTGGCCTTATTTGGTACATCAAATTTCCATCAATTTAGGCACTTTTCTTTAAATTCCTTTGAAGGAAGGCCAGTATTTAAGTTCTAGTCTGGGCTTTAACCCAGATGTGAGAGATCATTCTCTTGATGCTATCACCACCAGAGAGCCATATGTGAGAATACAAGAGATGGCTCTGCTCCAGTTCTGAGCTGGCCAAGGATGATGTCAAAGTTTGCTTTGTTTCATGTTTCCACCAGGAGGAAAAGCATCCAATGTGGCTTTTGGTGAATCATTTTTTATTCAATGCATATTATATTTTTAGTGTCCTCTGAGAGACAATTTGCCAGTGGAAAGACAGGTTATACAGATAGTCCTTAACTTACGACCACTACTGAGCCTAAAATTTATGTTGTTAAATGAGAATTTGTTAAGTGAGTTTTGCCCCATTTTACAACTTTTCTTGCCACAGTTGTTAAGTGAATCACAGCAGTTAATAACTAAATAGCCTGGTTGTTAAATGAATCTGACTTTCCCAGTGACTTTGCTTGCCAGAAGAATGTTACCAGATCACATGGTAAAATGTGATCACATGACACTGGGGCACTGTAATCGTCATAAATGTGAGTCAGTTGCCAAATGCATTAATTTTAATCACATGATCATGGGGAATGCTAAAGGTTGTAACTGTGAAAAATGGTCATGTCACTTTTTCCAGTTGAACAGTCACTAAATAAACTGTTTAAATCGAGGATTAACTGTATGTTCAATTGATATTATAAATGAAAAACATTTTGTAAAAATTTAGATCTGTGAAAAAAATACTTAATGATGGATATAGCTCTCCAATTAAGAATCGTGAAATATAAGCTTTTATTACAAAATTTTAAAATGCTGCTGAACATCAGTTTTTTGCTTATTTTAATGCAGAATAATTCTAAACCTTATATTCAAACATTAAAAAAAATACTATTTGGGAAGGATGCAGTCTCTTCCAGTATTTGCAGGAATTTTTTCCACTGTTCTAGTTCTTCTTACAGCTGATATCACACACCAGATGTTCCAGAAATGGAGGAGAAAGCAAAACCTACCTCACCAAGCAATTCCACACGCAGGTCCTTGAGGCTGACTCCACCATCCATCTGCTCCTCCTTCTCCAAAAGCAGCATGAATAGTCGACCCTCCATATCCCCCAACAGATAACGGGACCCATTTGGATCCACCCGGTTGTGACATACGATTGTACTTTGCTGTTTCAGAAAAAAAAAGTCTTTGAAAAAAGTCTTTGAAAAGCAGGACGACCTTAACATTGATCCAAACAATTTTATTATTCCTCTAGATTAGAAAGAGTATGATGCTATAGTAAAAAAAAAATCCTACAAGATATAAGGATAGTTTCCCTAGTTTCCTAATGAACAAACTTACTGTGTTTGGCCAAATTCACAGAACAGCCATTAGAGTGTACATGACACACATTTTCAAGATTCTACCCTTATTCTAAGAAACTACAGAGATAATGCAACAAGCAATTAATGTAAGCCCAGATGCCCACAGTACTCCCCATTTATTTATAATTTCCATTTCTAAGGCCTTCCACTTGCCAGCAACTCTAGACAGACTTAAAATGTCAGTTAAAATACAGTAAAAATACCTAACACCAAAAGTAAATTTAGTTTCAGTCCTAACAAAATGTTTAAACTTGAATCAAGCAAACTGATGCTGCATAAATTATACAAATCACATTTGTTCAGGAGTTATGGCACATAGTATAAAATATTAGAGTGTACCTGCTTACTTACATCAATACTACACCTACTGTAAATATAAAGCATAGAATTCCAGCTTTAAGCAAATACCTCTCCAAGTGTTCTGCTGCTTACCTTAATGATAGGTGGAGCTATAGCCAGATATTTATCACCATTGTGATACGTAATGGATTCTTGTCCAATAATGATGGCCCCTCCAAATGGTTCAGGTACTACAAAGAAATGGTTGGGAGTATTCATTTCAGATGCATAAGGAATAATCAATAGAGGAAAGGAATACGAACCAGCTAAACCAAATGCATTAAATTAAATTTCAATAGCTGCTGTTTACATTCATAAAATTTCTTGTTCACCAGAAAAGCCACTTTTCAATGTAATAAAATAGCTTTCTTATGAAAATATTGATTATTAGGAGTAATTCAGATATCAATATCTTAATCATATTTTATTATGTACTTTGGAAATCGTTTTCTGTTTCTTTAATCACTAAAAGCAAGCTAATTTTAATTTCAGTTTCTTAAGCAACCATTTACTTTGGCTTTGGATAGTGGTTACAAATAAATGAATAGTAATAAATCAATAAATTTCAGATTTTCATTAAAGCAGGTCTTTTTCTCACAAAGCTATCAGGTAAAGTTAAATATGGATCTGTCTTTAAAATACTCAAGCTTCTGTTGCTTATAAGTTTCTCTATTCATTTTTTTCTTTGATACTACATCCTCAATCATCTTGAAAATTATAATTTCTGAGTTTTTCCTGCCAGCAGTGTTTAGTCCAAAAAGTACAGCTGTGCAATGATGGATTCTTAAGATTACAAGACAACCTGAGCCTGGCAAGTAGTTATCACTGGGGAGCACTACTTTCATTATAGGCACTGCTCAAGTTACATAACTATTCTGGGCCTGAGAGCCTGGGGTAATGAAATTTTTATACAAATTTCCCCACACCTATATCCAAAAAAGAACTGGGTTTTTTTCCTAGCTGAAAGTTTAATATGGTGGCTTAAAAACAATCTAGGGCAGTGATGTCTAACTTTTTTGGCTCACATGCCAAAAGTGGGGAGAGCACAGGGGAGGTTGTGCATGGGCATGCCACACCCATAATGCTATGTGTGTGACCCCTGCTTTTGGCGTGCTTTTTTCGCCCTCCCCAGGCTCCAGAGGCTTTCTAGGATCCTGGGGAGGGTGAAAACAGCTTTCCCACCCACCTCCAGAGGCTTCAGGAGCTTCCCTGAAGCCTCCAGAGGGCAAAAAACGGCCGCAAAAGAAGGCCTAAATCAGCTGGCCAGCGCACACATGCACGCTGGAGCTGACAGGGCAATGCCTCGTGTGCTCTAAGAAATGGTTTCACGTGCCACCTGTGGCACCCGTGCCATAGGTTCGCCATCACGGGTATAGGGAGTTCTTTTTTAAAATGCTGGTTTCTAAATAGTTATAGTTGCATTATTAGCTGGCAGAAGTGTTTTTTTAGACACAAACCCACCTGCAATCACCATTGAGGCTTCAGCCTCTACATTTTCCTGCTTCCAGGGTCCCTTGTTAAACTCTTTCTCACGCAAAGACACTTCATATGTTTTGACATGACGGCCCTGTGGATCCTAAAGGGATGGAAAGTACAACTACTAAACACAAACCCATCACTGTTTAGTTATCCTTATTTAACCTATGAGAAGAATCCTTTTCGTATGAATATTCAAGAATCAATCATTCCCTGAAACATGTCTCTTCTATTTTTATAACATTTATGCATTGAAAAAATATAGATGCAATTTCATTAAAGCAACTTTAAAACCTAAGGATAGGTTTATAATTAACAGATATGTTAAATAATGTTCAGACCCTGTCCTCACTAGCTCAGCAATTTTATTATAACACACATTCAGATCCAATTTGGTTACCTGGTAAACAAAACATATGGTCGGCGCCTGGCAGCCATAGAGGAATTTCACATCAATAACTTGTAGCTCCTCTAGTCGAATATTAAAGGCCTTTAATTCTTTATTTTCTCGTTCTAAAGGAATCACTTTGAACAAGCCATCATAAAGCCTTAGTCCAATCATTCTGCACTCTGGGTCAATTATGCCAATTATACCTGTTTCTGAGGGACGACCAATACGATCCTAGGGGACAACACATAAACCAAATATTCTTAGTACAATCTCTTTTGTCACAACAATAAAAACATGCAAGGTTAAGTCTTCTAAAATCCATTAATTTGGCTTTTGTGCATTAGCCAACAGTTGACTCAGTCATGATGAATACTATAATTTATACTGTGTTGTTCATGTATGCCTAGACTTTCAAACAGCAGCCATTTCTCATTTTTGTGTCACTGTCCATATCTTATATTTACTATGAATTCTTCACTGCCATTTCAAAAACACAGTAAATAACTCATGGATCTCAGTTGACAAATCTATATATTTCAAAATTAAATTTATGCATTTATATATTTTAATCTGCAATTTTCAATTACATATTATATTGGATATGTAGTTCCTACATATGTATATGTAGATCTACTTGGAAAACATGCTAGTTTGATTTTCATACTTTAGCAGAAGTAATTTTAGAGCTTGACAGCTAAGAGGGAAAAAATTCAATTTTACAGAAATAAAGAATGTAGAATTTTTCTTTTCTCCTTTAAAAACTGAACAGGACATATGCTATTTAACAACCCAAGATCAAGATCTTAAAGTAATAAACAAGCAAGACTTATATTACATATGTACATGTTATATTACATTACATAAATACATATTACATTATATTATCCTCTCTTGACAATAGCTCTGATTTGCAACAGTTACAATGGTGCTGAAAAACTACTATCAGACCTCACAACTGTTGTAACCTTCTCTGGGGTTACATCACAGGTGTCAAACCCGGTCGCATCACGTGACGCATTGTCACATTTTTTGCCTTCGCAGAGCGGGGGTGGGTGTAGCCTGCATGGGACGCATCTGGCCTGCGGGCCACCAGTTTGATAGGCCTGGGTTACATGATCAAAACCCAAATACTTCAAAATTGGCGAGTGCTTACAACCATTACAATATCCTGCAGTGAGTTGATCGCCATTTGCATAATTCACAGTGGCTTCCAATAACAGAATCAAGGAAGAAGCCAGCCAAAATTACAAGTCACAGACATGTCTTGCTTAATAACCACCAGAGGTGATGTCTATAAACTCATCATAGTCATGTGATATCTTACAACACACTTAACAAACGTAGCAGTTGTACAGTCCCAATTGTGCTAATCAAGCAAGTACTATACAGCTTGTATGTGCACATTGTTGCTTTTCATTGGGTTTCGAAACCTTGCAAAATTATGTTTCAAGAACACATATTCCTGCAAGTCTGCAGGTTCCACCCTTTAAAAAATATTATTCTAAACTAACTAAAATACAATTTAGGAGTAAAAATAATAGTTATTTTTTACATATCAATAGTATTTAAATACTATTTAAATGTAGGGGTTTTTTTTTTAAAAAAATTTGAATAAATGTTCCTAGCCTTTATATAAATCACAAGAGGTTCCTAATACAACTTATAAATATTTAATCACTCTCTGCCAGCTATGATAAGCACATATTTTCTCCAGTCTTGGAGAAAAGGTGGGCTGTTACCCTCATAGTCAGTGAATGGCTTCCAGGAACTTCAGAAGGATAATGTAAAATAAGTAATCTCACTTGAATTTGAAACTGGAAGGTGAATGGTGAGATAGGAGTATCTGAAACATAACTAAACTATTAATATAATCCCCCTCCTTCCTCCAAATATGATAAAATACCATATTCTTAAGTACTGCAAACAGACAAGGGCAATGCAATTATAAAAATAATCCTTTCCCCCACTCACATTTGGATTGAGGTACAACTGAAGAGTCTGACTGAGTTCCAATTAGTACAATATAGAACTGGGAGAAAAGAAACGAGGACAGATTTGTTCAGTTACTAAAAATAGCTTACATTTTAAAATTGTGACCCTGATTTTTCCAAGAAAAGGCCTTTAAATAATAAGTGAATGCTTAAAATAAATGTCCTATTAGGTCAGATAAAGATCAGATAAATGAAGCTACCGGTTTTTCACAATGGCCAATTATATGCTTTTGGGGAGTGTAAAAGTGGGAAACCAAGACAACTACCCACTCGAATGATTTTTGTTGCATATAAAAATGTTTTGTTTATAAATTGCCTTTATGCAGAATGGTAATGTTTTATGTAGAACAAGATTCTAACAACTGAGAGATTGTAAATATTTTTTCTTGAAACATATTCAATTAGTTTGCAGGAGATCATAAGAATATAAAATAGCCATCTGAACAAACAAGGCTACTTAGATCTTATAACAATGACAAATGCATTTTTTAAATTGCATATCATTAGAAGGAAACAAATGGAAAAGAAGAATTTAACAGTGTCCATCTAATAATTTGATAACAAAAAGACAAACATAGTCTTGATTCTCAAATTCCTTTATTCCTTAATTTCAACACATAAAAATTATATTATTTACATTACTTAACTTGGAATATACATTATCCAAAAGTTCAAACTCAGTTTACAAAACATACAGAAAACTGCTGTGTGGTCCTGAATCACAATGTACTATAACGTAACACTTAATGCATTTTCCTTTACCTGCACATTGCCATGGGCTCTGGTGATGATGTCAATGTTCTCTCCACTTTGTTTATACTCAAGAATGCAAGCA
>JAPKID020004197.1:0-11833 GCA_026931265.2 Tropidonophis doriae
AGGCCCTGGCTCTGTAAGCTCTGACCACCTAGTCTGCGGGGGTTGGGGCGAATCACTGGCCGTAACCAACGACCACGGATCCCCAACCGATGATGGACTCTATGTGTCTGTGCATATGGGTCCATGTGTATGTATGTACACACTCATACATACACACACACACACACACACACACACACACAAACATACAGTACATTGCCTATTATAATTTGGCAATCAAATGATATAGTGTAGAATCTGGGTGGGCGTGGCCATGGTAGGCATGGCCAAGGGATGTGACAGGCAGCACTCAGCCTTCTGCATCCCACTGGGAACAAAAATGGGCCATGGGGAGCATGTTTCTTCTCCTGACCCATTTTGGGCCTAAAAGGCCTCCCTGCAGCCTCTTGGGAGAAAAAAACAGGCTTTGGAGGGGAACACTGTACCCCCCCCCTCCATTTTGGGCCTAGTAGGCCTCCCTGCACTTACCTGGGAGCCAAACTGGGGCATATGGGGAATCCTGGATGGGGCAGGGCAGGAAGGAGTGGGACCAACCTGCAAGTTAACAACCAGTTTGTCTGAACCAGCCTGAATCGGCTGAATCCCACCACTGATTCAGTGTATGATCCCTTCCAAGTGTAACATTCTAAAATTTTAGGATAAGGAATATTATCATTTCTTTAAAGAAGCAGCAATTAGATTATAGAGATTAATAGTTATTTTGTACTCAGTGTTTTACTCAATCTCGGAACTTTCCAAAAAAATTTTTTAAAATGCACCATCAAATGTCTTCACATAATAAGGAAATGTGCACATTATACTCTCTGCTATTATAATGTACTATATGAGGATTTTCTTCTATTTGGAATCCCAATATGAGCAATTCTGGTTTCTATTATAAGCAACAAAATGTTACATTAATTATATTTTTCATTTGAGTCATTTGCAGAATTCTGTATCATTTAGGAACAGCATTATCCTGACTCCGTCGACCTAGTATGGAAAGTTTTTGCTGCTCCTTGAGATCCCTTAGGAGTACTGAGTAGTTATTTTAAACAAGGCCTTGATCAATCAAGAGCCAAGAACAAAGAAACTGTATAAGACTCTGATTGTATTAAATAGCTGCAATTGTCCTGGTTTGATTGGGATAAGGAATTTTGTGACATTCAAATAAGAAATATTCTGCTGAGATTTGTTACCACTTGGTTTAGCATTATATCAGATGGAAATCTGATTGTTCAGAATATTACTGAAGGTCCATTTTCTTTTTCTGTTGAGAGACATGATTAATTCTGCAATCCTTATATTCATTTGCCTAAGGGTATGCTCCATTGAACTCAGTAAATAATTACTTTAAGCTGGTATGTGTATGATTGTACTGCAATAGATTTAATTTTGACGGAGACATGCCCTTTCGTATTAAATCTCTCAGCAACAGCTATCTGAATAGACTAGATGTTAGAAAAAGTACATGGCAATGTTGTGTCAAAAAAGAACAGGCTTGTTCATAATGAACATTCTGAACTCTAGAATATGGTTTATCATTACAAATACTAAGGCTCTTTAAGCTTTTTTTCCCTTTTACTTTCATACCAGACAGCGGCATTGCTGACAACTGTATGTCCAATTGTCACCACTTCGGTACAGCTTATGCCCATTCTGATCTAAACATTGGCTGGTCACTCTGGTATCACATTCTGGGCAACAAAAGAAGTCAATGCTGAGATTTTCACAATCACAAGCTGTCCTTCGACAGAAGATCTTGCCATCCTGTTAAGAAAATGAAGACGCAATAAAAGTAAATGCCACTAAATAAAAGGTTATAAATGAATATGCTCATTGTGACGAGTTTGACAATGAGTTAGCGAGTCATATTTAGATGTTGCATTTGTACTGCCATTTATTTAATGTGTGACTTACTGAGACCCTTAATTAACACATCCATTAATGAAATATTTGTTTTGGACATCTGAAAGGGCAGCCGAACTTAGTTCAAGAAATAACATAACACAATTAAACTAAAGTTCAGTATCTACCATGAAAAAGAAATAGATGAAGTAGTTTGCCCTCTGAATGTGCTGACTTCAACCATCCATGTTTCTAGGTTTCTTTAAAACTGAAACAAAATACAGCCATTCTGATTATCCTGCAAGCTGCACTTATGCTGTTGTTTTGTGGTTGGTGATTGCTTCTTTCAGTTTTTTCTTCAGCTCAGCCAATAAAGCAGCAGGGACTAGTCATCCCCAGCAACTATTGGTTTAGCTTACATTGGTAAGCCGGAAGTGAAGAATTGAGAGCTAAGAGTAAGGAAGCATTTAAACCTATGGTCAAAGAAAAGAAAACTAAATACTCTGTCTCAGTCTCTGTAGAGACTCTCAGTCATCCAGGTCATGATTGTTCCAAAGGTGCTTTTTAGGAGGCAACTGTAGTTTCTTGTTGTCAAGAAAACCAGTTGCCTTCTGAAAAAGCACCTTTGGGACAACCCAGACCTGAATGATTGAGAATCTCTACAGAATTTTAGCTATGCAATTTGGGGTGATTGGTGTCAGAATATGAACGGATTTCCAGAAAAGATTCAGACTACAGGACCAATTAGCATTACTCAGGCAACCATGGGGATACAGATAAACATCCAGGTGGCCTCAATGACCCTCTAAAAGTATGCAGATAATCAGCTGTCTGCAAGGAATATAAATCCTTCTATTCCCCATCATCCAGCCAGAGCTGAAATAGGTTCTTAGATGAGAAGTGAAACATCTTCAAAGAAAAAACAAGGAAGTTCCAAAAGCGCCTTTGAAACTGATCAGACTCATTTATTTTTATTATATATACAACAATGTGAAATCACAGCTGTCAGTTTCTTTCAATTGTGAGGTTACTCTCAGACCTGTGGATTATATGTGTACTGTGCATCCCAAAGGTTTGTTTTTAGTACAGCAGCTGTACTTATGTGCAAGCAAAATCATCATCAAAGTACACTACTGTTATCAGTAACAACCTCTCACCAAAAACAATCTACTGCATGGTATTGCTTCGCCTTGCTATATAAGTGGAATGATGGTGCCTATAGAAAAACTGATCAAAATTTAAAAACATTAGGAAAAGGGTTATATGAATATAAGGAAGCATAATCTGTACTTGCCTGGCTGGGTTTTTCATCTTCAAGTTAGAAGAGGTTCTACTTGAAAGGAATATTAATGAGATGTTGTCTTGTTAATGTTTTGGCTGAGCAAGTGATTTCTAAACTAAATTATTCTTCACTGGTGAGACATGAGCATTGTCCCCACTGTATCTTACATATTACTGATTAATACAAATGATCTGTCCTGCCATGTGATCTACTCTTGTGGCACTGAGGTGAAAAATTATCTGTAATTGTATTGCATGGATGCCTGTAATTGCATTCACAGCTGCCTTTGTAGCTTCCATGTGGTCTTGAAGACCTTATTTCATTAGTCCAAATGGAAGTTGGTTAGGATATGAGTAACAAAGAAAGGCGTCCTGATCCAGAAAAAAGATGCAAGGCAGATAGGATGTAACAGGCCCCTAGAGTCCAGAAAAAACCCCAATTTACATACCTGTTCTATTTCGGGCAGTGCCACCCCATCCAAAATTTGGTAAGTGGCAGGTCATTTAACCTGCCACTGCCCAGTCATTCAGTTTTGTTAGGGCTAAATCTAAGCTTGTTTCTCCCCAACCAGAGCCTTACAGCATCCAGGCACTGGGACAGGACTTCTACCTCATCACCTACCTGGCCAAAAGTCAAGATGTATATTATATATATCTTATTGACATGTAGAAGATATGCGACCCCATGGTGACAAATGATCTCAGCCATAGCAGAAGGCTTGGACCAGAGTGTTTTATCAACCACAATATTTTATCAAATATAAAATAATTCAAGTTGGGGGGAGAAAAAAACTCCTGAGTCTTTGAAAGAAATGCATACTTTTTTTTTTCAAATCTCCACAAACATTTAACTTTGTACTACTAAGTGGAGAAAGGAATATTGCAATTTTAAACAAAGTTAATGACATAAAGTGATAAAAAGCAAACATATTAAATGTATTGTGCAAACTACTTTCTATATTTGGAATGATACATACCAGAGAACAAAAGTATATCAATATATCTTGATTAGAGGTCTATTTTTAAAATAATATTTTATCCCTTGTTACAGTGAGCATACTTATTAATTTTATTTTATTTTTCATTGTGTATATTGACGGAAGGAAAAAGAGAGTGAGAGAGAGCTTTGTTGCTTTGAGTCTCAAATATATATATTAACCTTCCCAATTGCTAAAATCTAAGATATGCATAAACTAAAGGAACAGAAGGAGGAGGGAATAACCACTATTAGTATAAATCCAACTAAACATGCAATTAAATAAGGCATATTTGATTGCACCAAGGGGAATAAAGTCCAAATAGAATGCACATTTTTTTCTAAAAGCATGACACATTTCATATTTATGATGTTTAGCAAAAGGTAGTTGGGAGTTCATCTAACTACCCATTTTCCCCCCAATATTTTTTAAATGAAGATGAGAAACCTCTGAATGTAAAAGACAGCCAAAAATTAATATGCAGCAGATCCATTAATTAATTAAATCTAAGTGAACTCAAACTGAATAGTTACAAGATTGTACAGCTGCAATAATCTCTTGTCCTTCACTTTTCAAAAAAAGGAAGAAAAGTTATTTTTGATATATCTCAATTTTAGGCCATTGGATAACATCAACAAGGGATTGTCTATCTTTTTCTACATACACGCAGCTGTAATAGTCAATTAGAGCTTTCACAGAAATGTTCATAAGCTGGGATCTCATTCCTTAAACATTTTATTAGATTTTATTTTATGTGAAAGACAGAGGACTACATTTTAATCATTTTGCAGCAGGAAAAATACATAATTTACTAGAACTATTTGATAAAATGTAGTACTCTTGATTCAATTACCATGTTTTCCTGAAAATAAGACAGAGGCTTATTTTCTTTTGACCCCCAAAATAAGCATTTGGCCTTATTTTCAGGAAAATCTTACTATTTTTGAGGTACAGGAAGCGGCGAGCGTGGTCACTTCATAGCTCCTGTAGTGTTGCAATATTTTCAGGGAAGGACTTATTTTAGTGCATGCACTCAAAAAGCCCGATTGGGCTTATTATTCAGGGAGGTCTTATTTTCGGGAAAACATGGTAGTAACTTCATAATTTAAAGTGCTGTAAGTAGTGTAGTTTGGTAGTTACTTCATAATTCTCAAATGCACCAAATATATGTAATCCC
Organism: Tropidonophis doriae; assembly: GCA_026931265.2. Lineage (NCBI taxonomy): Eukaryota > Metazoa > Chordata > Lepidosauria > Squamata > Natricidae > Tropidonophis > Tropidonophis doriae. The sequence continues at coordinate 5,263 of JAPKID020004197.1, forward strand.
AACAAACTGCTATTGAGTCAGAAACAGTATGGCCTATTCAAGATAGTATTATTGACAGAAATATTTTGAGATAGATATTTCAGATAGATATTCATGAACTGAGGAAAATTGGTTTGTGACTTGGGCGGTTTGAAAAATATATTTGAATAAATAAATAAATAAATAATTTTTAAAAAAAACATGATCTAGCATATTCCCTTTGCAAATATATTGAAGAAGCTAGAGATGATTTGTTGAATTCTGAATCAGTATGTTGTATGTTGTATGAACTCAGTCTCTATTTCATAAAAGTTTCTTAAGGACACGATGTGAATCCAGAAAATAATAAGCTATTTAAAATCTCATGGTTGAATGAACTATGGCTTTCCAAATCACGGTAGGAATGTTTAGCAAACTTCATAGGAAGTTACCTTACAGGAGCAAACAGAACATCTGTCTTTCTTCAATGTCCATACTTGGCCATTCCTTTTCAGGCCCCCTTCATGAGGGCAATCACCTGTACAGGAAGGTCCAGATGGGCAGAGGCAATCAAATCCCCCTGCCAAGTTTACACAGGCTGAATCATTCCAACAAGTGTGAGTCTTTAAGGCACATTCATCAATATCTGCAGAAGAAAGAAATGTTATTAGACAAACCTGAAAAATGCTCCTTTCCTAGGAAAGTTAAACAGTTATTGGAAATATTGTAGAATTAAAATCCATATCATTTGAAGGAATACTTTTTCTCCAGTCATCTTAATGTGAGAGAAAATTGATATTCTTCAAGTCAAATTGTAACAGAATAAAGAAATAGCATTACTACAATAGAAATAATACTAATAAAAATCTAATGACACAGTATTCATGAATGCTTAATCATTGATGTGATTACCAAAGTAACTATTCTTTGAAATCTAAAATAAATAAATAAATGATAAGTAAAAAACATTCTTTTATTTAATTGATTCACTGTATCATATTCTCTCAAGCAGAACAAGGACAGAAAAAACATTGTCTTAACTCCTTGCTAATGATAATCATAATGTTTTCACATATTAGAAGAAAGGAAAATAATGAAATCAGGAATGATTTGTAATTTTAAAAAATAATGAAATCGGTTTCTTTCCTTTTTGTGTAAAAACTATGATGCATTTTGGTTACGTTATTCTTTCACTCATAGGCATTCTTCTCTTAAGAGCTTCTTTTCTTCATTATTTCTGCAAATTTATATACACAAACTCCTATGGCCCTACTGTTCACAACCACACTATTCATGTAAACAATGAGTCTATTATCTCTGCTCGCTGATATGTATACTGAATTGTTTGTGCAGAAATTTTTTTTAAATGTCTATTTTGAGGGCAAACTGTCTATTTTAAAGGCACAAGGAGCATATGTTCTAATTTTATAAAATTCCACAGCTCAGATTATTTCTAATGCCTTCCTAGCACTCTTATTCGAGTGATACAGGCAAAGTAGTGTAGATCCAATCAGACAACATTAGTGAAGTAGCACTTACACTTCAGACAAGAGCCACTCACTATCAACATTGTGCAACAGAAATCTTATTTACAAATTTCAGACTGTGACTATTGAGAGCTGATGTTATTGTTCCAGGAAATTATAAAGTATGAAGTAGAACCAATATAGTTCTCTTCTCACAGAAGAGATAAGACAAATCTTCCAACAAAAGCAATACAAATCAATCTCAATAGCCTCACATTTTCCTTTGTAGGTAGGGTGGCATGAAAAGTAGCGAAGTCATAGGAAGATATTTTACTTACAGATGCCTAGAAGACAGATTCTTAATTGAGATCTAGAATGTTAAGCAGAAGTGGTAGAAGAAAAACTCTCCCAAAGAGACTTTTTCATAGGATTGCTTTACAACAGTGGTTGCCAACCTTTCTGACTTGTACAGAAACTTGAACTTGGTGGACAGGTGGAGGAAGTGGCGGTGATGAGAAATGTTCTAGCTGGGAGATCTCAGGTGGAGGGAAAGGACTGAGGCGAGCCACGTCTCACAATGCTAACAGTTTATTGCTAACAGGTTGCCAACCTGGCACTTCACTACTTACGTGTCTCCACTAATGGTAACAGCTGAGACCCTGTTTGACAGCCCTTTATATAGGCAAGCTGTCAAACAGGTAACCAATCAGAACAGAGTATGGTGTTCCCTAGTGGGGCAGACCACAAAGAGAACTACTATACACAACAGGGAAGGGGATAGTTTTGTGTGCACACACCACTTTCGCAAATGCAGAGTCATGCACATGTGTGTGGTTACCAACAAACTTCCGCAATGCAGTTCCAAATGTGCTGTGGCTGGCACTGGGTCGCAGACTGAGAGTTGTGGTCCCCTGTATTACAAAACTGCCTCCCAATTTCATGTACCTTTAATTTCTGTTATAATCAATGTATACCTTTAAATCTGCATTTATGAATTTAAACTAAGCAAGCAAATGAAAACGATTCTTTCTCTTTCTCTAACAGAGATGGCAACTCTAATTAAGAGCTCCAATTACAGGCATATAAGCAGTATGACTAAACCATTTGTTACAGTTTAGGAAGCTCATCCAGAGCTTGGAAGATGACTCAATCTCATCTACGTTTTTCTAGAATTAACCCAGTACAACCCTATGCCTATCTCAGGAGACAATAGGGAAACATGATCTTTGTTTCTTCATAATCTGGCATAGGAAAAGAACCAGGTACTTTTTGTTATTTTGTGTTTTTCAGAAAATAAACTAATAAAATAGTTCCCAAACATTATAAACACTTTAAAAACAGTCTTTTAATTGATAATCATACTAAATTCAGACAAATACATTAGGTGCTTCGTGTAAATAAATGTCTTTTTCTTAAGGAACGATGGAATTCATTCTTGACAGTTTATTGCTAGGAACAGAGGCAATATAAGAAATCATCACTAGTTGCTGAACTAATAGATTGGACGTACATTTATTTGGATTCTAATGATGGGACAAAATATTGAAAATGTAACCGTGACAACAGCTTCTTCTATCACTTCCTCTATTGTGAATCCCCAAAATGGGAACAGGACATTGAGAGAAATAAGAGTTATAAATCATAACATTCCAGCCTGTTTAAGTCAGTCACACAATGACTAGCTTCATGTTTATGGCAGTTACTAAATTCATCTATCTGAAAGGGCTTGCCTGCCTCCCCCACCACCACCTGTGCAAGGATGCAGAAATAAAGTCAAATAATAAATAACCTGCCCTTGACCCGGAAGAATTAGGACATTATTGTCCTAATTATTTGTGGATAAAGCAACAATAAAAAAAGCAGCTTCGCAATTCTGAGGGTATCTGTTATTTGGATCAATTCACTTGAGTTTTCAAGATGGAATACATTTACAAGAAGAATTTGGTCAGGTTGATGAGTCACTTTTGTCACAAATTGGCTATAAGGAAGGAAGCCATACTAGTTCTGGACTACTGGTATTTTGTGAAGTACAATCGTAACTATGATCCACAATCTCCCAAGAAAGTGGTGCAAGGGCACTCCTGTTTGAAACTATTAACCCAGCATATGTAATAGGAGCCAATTATTTTATCATTTCTTACATTTATATGTTGCCCGACTTTCAACTACTTTGGGCAGGTTATGATTATTAAAAGCATTTAAAAACAAAGAACAAAACAAAACCAGCACAAGACGAAGGGACAGTAATGGTAAGAAATCAATCCTGGAAGGGAACAAAAAAGGAAGGAAGGGGCTTTAGTCATTCTCACTGGGTGAAGAGCCAGATTTTTAGTTTCCTTGAAAATGAGGGGGGGGGTGTTTGAACTGGGAAGAGGACTCATTGCAGAGGGCAAGCATTGCTACAAAGAAGATCCCTTCAGGGGCCTGAAAGGTGGCATTGTTTAATCAATGGAACCCAGAGTGCATCAATCCTGCCAGATAGAACCAGACAGGCAGATACTATGGAAGACAGATCATCCTTCAAGTAACCAGGCCCTAAGCCAGGTAGGGCTTTATAGGTACCAATAAGCAGATACTACAGATTAATAGAGCTGGAAAGTACCTTGTAGGTCATCTAGTCCAACCACCCACCCAAGCAGGAGACCCTATGCCATTTCTGACAGATTGCAGTTCAATTTCATCTTGAAAGCCTCCAGTGATGAAGTTCCCACAACTTTTGAAGGCAAGCTGTTCCATTTGGTTGATTGTTCTCACTGTCAGAAAATGTCTCCTTATTTCCAGGTTGAATCTTTCCTTGTTCAGTTTCCATCCATAATTCCTTCTGGCCTTTAGGTGCATTGGAAAATAGCTTGACCCCTTCCTCTCTGTGGCAGCCCCTCAAATATTGGAAGTCTCCCCTGGTCCTTCTCCTCACTTGAATTGCATTTGGAAGCAAACCAGCAAGCAATCAGTTGCATAGACACACCTAAGCATCAGAGGTGGTATTCAGCAGGTTCTGACCAATTCTGGAGAACCGGTAGTGGAAATTTTGAGTAGTTCGGAGAACTGGTAAATACCACCTCTGACTGCCCCTGCCCCCATCTATTCTCTGCCTCCTGAGTCCCAGCTGATTGAGAGGGAATGGGGATTTTGCAGTAACCTTCCCCTGGAGTGAGGAGGGAATGGAGATTTTACTCTATTCTTCCCCTGCCACGCCCACCAAGCCATGCCCCCCAAGCTATAGTAAAATTTTTTGAATTCCACCACTCCTAAGCATGTTTCTCACTGTCCACATCATTGCATTTTGTACAAGCTGAAATATTTTCTCATGGGGAGGGAGGTCTAATCATATCAGTGAGATGTTATCAGTATGCCAATAAAGCCTTGTTTTTTTTAGCACTTTGCCATCTAATTCCAAAGAAGCAGCCAATTACATTGCACATTTCTAAAGTTTGAGAAGGCATTGGATATGAATAAGAAAAGTGAAATTAAATCCAGATTAGACAGAGATGCTGATAGTTAATAGGATGCCACCCCACTGATCTCTCTGGTTGAGAGCAGACTTTTCAGTCACTTAATTTAATATTATTTTTCCTTTCCCATCTCATCCTCTCTGTATTGTGATCAGGGTCAATGGCAAATGAACTCAAGGGCTCTGACCTTGAAAAATTGGATTATCTCCTTGCAAGATGTGTTTCCAAATATCAGCCATCAAGCTTCTACTTTTGCTCAGCTGTACATTCTTACTTGTAGCTTTATTTTGTTGTAACCTTTTTATATATAATATTTCTATTGTTTTATTTTATAATTTAACTGATTTGTTGTTATATGATTCTATTTTATAGCATTTCTATATAATGATCTGTAGTTGCAACAATAAATTTGCTTACTTGCTTAGTACCCTTCTCATGGTGTTTGGAATAAATGACAAGTTTTCTCCGATATAGGCCATTTTTCCAGCATGCCAGAGAAACGGACTGGAAAAACAGTTGATTCAGACCTGGCATTTTTACCATTTTATGAATAAATAAATTACCCATTATCCAGGCTGCGGTCAATTTTAATGGACATTTGAGTGCATAATCAATATGAGCTATGCAATATAGGGCACAGAAATGCATGATTCAAATGCATAAATATATTAAGACTGACCTTTCTCTTCTGATATAGATGATATTCTATTCATATATTGATATGGTTTCTCTATTTCACCTGCTAGAGCAGGGACTGTGTTTACTTTGTTTTGATTTGTGGCTTGAAAAAAAAATACTTAGGGAGATTCATTTGAAGTGACGAAAGCAGATAGATTCAACGGCCACACATAACCCGCTCTATTCCATGTAAATAAAGATTGCCTACACATGGATGCAAACCCTCACACACACAAACCCTCACACAACTTAAAATATAGTTTGCAATATAACTTACAATAATGTTTCCATATCCCAGGAAGATCTTCCTGAAAATAATCATACTATTTTATTTCTTAGAAGAAAAACAGGCATAATTTGGATATATTTTAAAATCAATGTCAATCTGCATTTCTTTAACTCCATGAAAGTAAACCTTTTAGTTTACAACAGAGGTGGGATTCAAAAAAAAATATTGCAGGTTCTGTGGGCATGGTTTCATGGGCAGGGCAGAGAAAGGAGACTGTAAAATCTCCATTCCCTCTCCACTGCAGGGGAAGGTTACGGCAAAATCCTCATTTCCTCCCCATCAGCTGGGACTCGGAGACAGAGAATAGGTGGGGATGGGACCAGTCAGAGGTGGTATTTACCAGTTCTCCAAACAACTCAAAATTTCTTCTACCGGTTCTCCAGAATTGGTTAGAACCTGTTGAATACTATCTCTGGTTTACAACCTAAAAAAACATGTATCTTGAACAAAAAGAAACTGCTTAAAATTTAATTTCATGTTGTACTATGTCTTAGGTGTAAGAACACAACCCAAAGAAAAAAATGAAGAAAGCAAGGTCAAGTTTAGTTAAGATCCATGGAATTTATTAGATTGTGGGGAATTGGTGAGAATGCTGAAGAAGATATTAAAAGAATATCTGCGAATGTACTGGCTGCTCTGATGAAAGTTGATCCTGATGAAATTTTTTGCAAAATTAGAAGAGCTTATAGGGTAAATTCACGTGCAGCACTACAAAGACAGCTGCCTAG
>JAPKID020004198.1:0-11833 GCA_026931265.2 Tropidonophis doriae
AGTATCACAATAGGGATCCAGCTTCTAGATTTGATCCTCTACAGCATATGTAACAAAATTTAAAAGGCTGAACCTAGAGTGGTTTGTATCTTTAAAAGTCATAACAATATGTATTGACTTACTCTATAGCCATTATTTGGGTGAGACAATTTCCAAATCATATTACAGACTGGACAGCTACTGAAAACACTACTACTTTATCAAACTGAGAAATTTACAGTGGAATAAAATGAATATGAATTTATATTGTCTGACTATTTGGTAATCTAACTGTCCGTTTTCTCTCTACTCAAAAAGATGCTATACGAAAACAGCTACTTAGTTATATAATCAATATTGATCTGCTTTCATGAATAATTTAACCTTCAAATTATCAAAGCAGTTGATTCATCATTATTCATTTTCATGCAGTCTGTACAAGTGTAAACAGATGACTGGATCTTGGTTCATTAAAATCATAATTATTTTGCCCTGAATTTGCATTTTTAAATACATATTTGAAAACTGAGTAGTGTGCAGCAATTGAAAAATCTGTTCTTGGGGCATCAACACAAATGTTGTCTATTTTAAAAAAAAGCAGACTTATCAATAATGCTACCTGTATACATTTTAATATTTCAGTTATTACACTTTCCTATAAAGGTTACATTTTGGGCCAAAAAAATCTCCAATTGAATATTTTACATACCTATTGATGAGAACTTCAAATACAATAATATTTTAACAATAAGTTTTATGCTCACCTATCTCAGGAAAAAAGGGTTTACAAAAAGCAAGCAATTCTGTGAAATATTTATTGTGATACAACAGAACTCTCTCATTTGACTTCCCAAAGTGAGAAAATATCATTCATATTTTTTAGATTTTGGGAGCATTTCTCACTGGTGTACATGTTCAGTATGAAAAATTGTTCTAGCTTAAGACCAGAAAAAAATCATAAGCCGATTATATTCATTACATCTAAACCCACTTAATAATTTTTAAGACACTCCTCACCTTATCAGGGAGATGGGCAGCATTATAAATTTAATAAATAAATAAAATACCTGGAGTGTCTGCCCAAATCGCTTCAAGGGAGTTGTTCGGACAGGAGGAATTAAGCTTGCTAGTGATGTCACTCTGGAAAGAGGCTTGACCCGCTTGTTACTGGGCTCCTGTAAATTTTAGACAAATTAATTGGTGATTGTAATGATAATACAAGATAATATAAGAGGAATAGTTAATACAAAAGGAAAGGCAAAAAATGTTACCTAGCCAGTCACTGCCCATCCCCCAGGGGTCCAACCAGTAATAGGGAATTTTTGCTTTTTAGGCAACACTGACCAAAATTTAAGATTTACATCAGGTCATTAAACATGTTTATTCTTATATTGTGTTGAGGCCAAGGACTCAGAAGATCATTCCATTGAGACCCTACTATCTAGATGATCTCATGTGACATTGAGAATATAACACATCCGTATGACATTGATTTGTAATGGCCATTTTTCTTCTGGGCCCCCTGAAGTCTCCTAAAACAGTGCAAAGAAACAATGTTATTGTCATACTTAGTGTGTATGTATTCAATGGGTACTTCCTGGGTACTTCCTGAGTGCTATTAAAATATTGTGTGTTACATTCTCATGCAAGCATATTTACTATCACCTTATGGCATTCTTTCCCTCCACACACACTAACAACCCACAGCATTTCATGATTTAAGTTGCTCTTTTTACTGTGTTCCTCAGGGTTAAGTTATCTTCTTCAAATCGTTCTGAGATCTTTCTTTTTCTCTTTTAATTTATAAAATAGTATCCTTTTGTGTTAGGGATCATTTTTGAAAATCTTTTTTGATTGTTGTTTCAGTGCAGTATACCTGATAGTTCCCTTTCTTAAGCTGGCTGCTTGGATCACTGGTCATAATACCTGGGATGATGGGAACTGTGGTCCAACACATAAAGACAACATTAGGGATGGCTAAGCTATAGCAATATATTTCCTCAATAAAGATATTTTTTGTCCCCCAGCTCTAGCAAACATGAAATGTCTACAGTTGCAAGATACTGTGTTGGTTGGTTGATTGATTGGTTGGTTGGTTGGTTGGTTGCTGTGTATGTCTATATGTGTCTCTCTGTGTAGGGAACACGTAGCCTAAAATGAGTGAGAAATTTTCTTTAAAATGGGGCTTACTATTTTAAAAGTGTATACAGAATTACATTTTGTTAAACAACCTCATTCCACAAAAATCAGTTCCCAAAACAATTTCTTATCTCTTTTAATAACATAAAATAACATAAAAGATTCAGCTGCTATGGATGTTTTGATGAGCTCGTTCTTTGAAGGGCACAGATACAGTGTAAAAACAGAAATATTTATTAGCCTCAAATATTTCTCCCTCAAATCATTATGCATTTCTGTATTCAATAATTATCTTTTGAAAGAGACAAAAGTTAGAGCATTAAATTTACAATATCTGTAATGAACATTTGCACATTTAACATTTTGTTTTACACTGTTCAACATCCTATCTTTATCTAAATGCACCAAAAAATATAAGTACATTTATTATTGTTAAACATCTAGCATTCAGTAAGAGACATAAATAATATATCATACACTATTTAAATCAATATCTATCAATAATTTCTGAATAAATATTAAGTTACTTCTGCATGCCAGAAAAATATAAACAAAATTGACAAAAATAATAAATAATTTTTAAAGTTGATGATTACCCTTGCCTTCCTAATATCCATCCTGTACTGAAGGGATCTTGGGAAGCACATATAAAAGCAAAATTTGAGAGAGAAAAAACTCAAAATGTTCCGGGTGATGTGGATTTTTTCCCAAAAATATAAAAAAATAAAAACAGAAAAACTTTAGGACTTCTAGAAGATATGAATTTACTAACTCATCAAAAACCATACTTTAAAGAACATTTTAAGCACAATCACCTCTCTTTTTCAGCCATAATTATGAAGTTTACTTAAGCACCTTGTAATTCCAGTTTTGTAGGGGGGGGAAATTCCCAGGGAAAATAAGCCAAATCTTACTGTAATCTTCCATATGTTAGTAAATTCATGGTGGCAATTCTTCTTGTAAACAACAACACTATTTCCATCAGTGCAGATATGGATAGGAGAATCAAATGCAAAGCTGTGTATTTATTTCTCTACAGATGAAGCTGAAGTTCATCACTATCCCCTAAATCCAGGCACTAAAATGTGAAAAAGCTTCCCGTATATCAAGACCCTATTCCATTGTGGATGCTCTGCAAACAACAAAAGCCAGCTTGCCCTCATCTTTAGCCAAGGTGGATTCAATTTCCTTTGTCTTCGGCAGCGGTGACTTAGCTCAGTCTTTTGGATGGTACATTTATTTTTACGCCACTGCAGCACCACCAGAATACTGAACACAGGAGAAGAGTCTTTGAGCATTCGTTCACTCTCGTTCTCCTCTAAATGGCCCTTCAAGCCCCCAGTTGCTTCTTGCTCATGCATGCCGTTGCTGCTCTGTGTGCCACTGTTCTCCTGGGGGCGGAGAAAGGTTTCTTGTCAATACACACTGCAGTCCCAGGCACCTAAGTCCCAAATGCATGGGGAAGAGCCATGCTACAATCTCCTTTTCTGAAAGGGTGATGTTCTTCAGAATATAATAACCAATATCCAAACTAGACTGGTACCAAAATTGCATTTCAGGTATTATCAAACACTTGATATCTCTACAGTGTAATTCCAGGAAGTAAAACATAGAACTTCCGAGGTGTTTAGAAATTCCTTCTTGTTAATTATCGGATTTTTGTCTATGAACAATGACCTTCACAAAAATAAAACATTCTAACTCCAGATAATAAGAGGAAAACTCATCTGAGGCTGAAGATACTGGTTTGTTCCAACCTTTGATGTTGGAATGAAGTATCTTTTAGACATTTTGCCAAGCCTTTGAAACCATGCTCATAAACAGCCTTTGCAGTTAAGGAGCAAGAAATCAATTTTCAATCTAGATTCAAAGTCCTTTCAAAGTATTCTGTTAGGGGCTGCAGGTTAACAGGGGATGAAGCCGCACGTCTGCCTTCCCTCTTTGTCAGACATTCTCTTTCCCTCTGTGCTTAACTGGCTGCCAATACAGAGACAGATCACCTATTACTTGCTATGTATAGTTTATACTACTCAATCACATGGGCAAGGACCTTTGTTTGGTCTTTTCTGCAGAACTAATACTCCCTGTCCTATTACAAATTAATTTTCAGAAGCAATTTAATTTCTTCTTGCTCTTTGACAATCCTCCCCATTAGCATTCATGTACCAGCATTTTGCATCTAGCTGAAAAAAATCTCTAAAGGACACTCAAATAAAAGGACAAACCAGTGGTGGTATATATTTACATACATGATATACAGTAGTGTGTTGCAGGCGGTACGCCCCGGTACAGGCATACTGGAGCCTGCCCGGAGCACGGGGTACCGTTCTGATACGGTGGTCCAGAGGGCCCACCTGTGCACCCAAGCTCCTTACCGATGTTTTAAAGCTTTCAGCACTTCCGCGCACACACATGGTGCATACAGCACCTGCATGATACTCTGCCGAGCAGCTTGAGCGTTGTGAAGGTTTGCAGAAGCGTTGCTTGCAGCTACAGTTGGAACGGGATTCAGGACTCACCACTGATTATATACTTTCCTAAGCTTAGTAAATGCCTCACTGGAGAATGCTGCTAGACTAATCTACTAGTGTAGTTAGATAGTTACCAGAGCTTACTATAATAAGACAGTTGTTGCAAAAATAGCATCATGCTGTCGAAGTGATACAGGATTGGCCCTTTTTGTTTATCTTTCCAGCTATTCAATTATTATTCATAAATCAGCATCTCACATACTGATGGAACAATCTCTGAAGAGCAACTTCTTAAATTTTATCCCATTCTTCTGGGCCATTCTGTAAGCTTGCACAGATCTTTTAAATGAACTCTTTCTCTTCTAAAGAGTTAGCCACTCCTCCTAGTTTTTGGCCACCTGCGAATGTTGTTTTTCTCCCTCTTGATTCACATCATTAATAAAAATGTTGAACAACAGAAGGCCTTGTACAGCCTTGTAACGTGTCACTTGATACTATTTAGCAGGCTGATCTGGAGCTACTTGTGTGTCATGCACCCAATAATGAATTCATTTAACAGCTGTATCCTAGCCTGTGTTTTTATCTTTTTATTAATGGGGATATCATGAGACACTTTGACAAATCTTTTGCTGAGATCAAGGTATAGTATATCAACCCCAATCTATTAAGCTGATACATCTGTCAAAAAAAAGTAGGTAAGTTTAGTGAAACATGACATGTTTGTGACAAACCCATGCTGATTCTTGTGGATTAGGCATTTCTGTCAAAATGCTCACAAGTATGCTGTTAATAGCCTGCTTCAGGATTTTGCCCAGTGCAGCTGTCAAACTGTAATTTTCTAGAACTTTCAACTTCTACTTTTGAAGATGTTGATGCTTGCTTTCCTTGTTTTTCTAGGCCTTGTCAGTTTTTCACTGGGACTCAAAAATTTCACTTAGTGACTTTAAGATCACCTCTGGTTTTACCCTCAGTAGAATCAGATGTAATTCATCTGGCCCTGGAGAGTTGGATTCATTTAAAATTAATGAAATGCTATATTACTCTCTTCCTGTCTATCTTAAGTTGCAATTTTCTCTTCTCTTCCTACTATAGGCACAAAAAGGTGTAAGAGTTTACTGAAGGACACACACAAACACAGGCTCTCACAGCTGCAGATTTTGCCCTTATCAATGAAGAAAGCAGCTTCCTAGCAAATGCACCATAGTGCTTTGAGGGAGAGTCTCAGAAAAATTCTATCAATGTACATCAGGGGTGTCAAATTTGTGTCATCATGGCGGTGTCAAATGACATATCGGGACTTTTCTCCCTTTGCCAAACCGGGTGGGGGCAGGGTCAGCCCGTGATGCATACGGCCCATGGACCGTGAATTTGACACCCCTGATGTACATTCATTAAGATCATTGATTCTAAATTAAAAAGCTCAAATGCTGGATTCCTTGTATCACTATTTCTTTCATCCTAATTTTTTTCTCTAAAGACAACTAGCTATCTAGAGTTCTTTTTCATTACTGAAAGAAGATAAATATAAAACACAAGTATTCCATCTTTTTGCCTTCTCCTATTACTAATTCAAATTTTTTGCAACAGTTCTATAGCTTCTATGTCTTTCCTTTTTATTCCTGAAATATCAGAAATAGCATTTTATGTTGTTGAGGTATTTTTCACAAGCCACAGCTCCTTCTCAACTTTAGGCTTTCTGCCACAATCCCTAGAGTTTCTGGCAACTGCTTTATATCCTTTTTTTGGTTATGCAATCTTCCTTCCATTGCCTATAGATAACTTTTTTCTTTTTAGAATTTCAGGAAGCTGTGCATATTCACACTGATATTTGTAATAGTCTACTACTAGTTTGTGATTGTACCTTTTTTTTCTTCCACTAGCAATTGCTTGTGACTGTACCTTAAAATATTTCACAAGATTTCCCATCCTTCTTCGTCAGGTTTTGAAACAATTTGATCTAAAATACCTCTCATCCAGAAAGTAGTTTGGGGTCTCTTTGGGCAAATATTCAAACAATGCACATAACCATGTAGATCTCAAAATTACATTTCCTTTGCTACCCATGTTTCTTAGAATCTTCTGTAACATGGACCCTGTCAAGCTCTCACCAAAACCGTTCAGTCACTTGAGTCAGTCCAGATGCTGCTTTTCTAGATGTGCTCTCACCTGGACTAAGACTTCTTCCCATTTCAAGGAATATAGCCTTATATCCAGTGGTTTGCTGATAAATGTTTAAGAACTGGCTCTTCCAGGTCTATTGCCACTGTCGTTGTCTGCTGGTATCCATAGAATAGCTGACCAGCATGCTAAGAATAGTGGCTCAGTTATTTTTTGCAAATGGCTTGCAAAATTCCAGAACATTTAATAATTGGTTGTCATGAGCTGGTGTGAGCTAATGCCAGCATACCACTTCTTATATGTAGTATTAGAAAATATCTCATGTGTCAGGCTAAGTTACATTTATTTGTTTTCTACATAGTTCTTTCAGCAAGACTATCCTGCCTTCAAATTTCTTTCTGAACAATTAAAGGACCGCTATCTCCATTTTTCTTGCAGAAAATAAGCCAGTTGTTTCTGATGATTCAGTACTAGAAAGCCACTGACCTGAATAATCAGTATTAAAAGATTACAATATTCAGCACAAATATTGCAAAAATAACTTTATCAGGTTTGCTGTTTCTTAGGAAGCTATTTTTTTTCACCTAATAAAGGCTGTATACATAGGCATGCTTGGGTCTAATACGGTTTGTTTAACAAAAATCTTTTGTTAATATAGTAAGATAGAACAACTGTACAAATAGAAAAAAGATCTTCAGAATGATAAATCCTGAGGATCTACTCTAACTTTAAAATTTATTTATGTACCATTTTACCATTCCATTTTATTCAGGAACGTATCAGATTATTCTTTTGGTCATTCATACTCCAAATTAACATTATAAAGGTTATAGAATTTATATTTGTTGCTGGGTTATAATATGATTTACACTCAGTTCTAAAGAAAGTAACAATTAGAAAATAATTATAATCAAATACTACATTTGAAGAAACTGTAACTACCAAGTTTTAAGTTACTGTATCATAACGTATTTCTAGAACAGGTATTCCAAAATCATGTCATACCTTATTGCAAATATATTATGAGGCAGGGTTTTTTTTAAAAAAAAAAAATACCTAACTGAAAGTGATACCTATATAATACATAGGTGCTAAACAGCATCTTTATGGTATTTAAACATTGAGATGGCAAACTATTTATGGCAAAACTAGATAAAAATAAAAATAATTATTCAAACATTTCTCAGCTAGAATCCTTGTTAACTTTCAGAGTGGGTCTCATGCACAAGACTGCAGTAGCCTACCATGTCTGTGAGGTGCTCTTCATGATCAAGTTTGTTGTAGATTGTTAGCGTCACCAATTTTAATAATGCCAATGGTCATTATTAGCCTGGATCGCCACTTTCATCACAATTTTATTTCACTAATAATACCACCTAAACCTGTTATCTGGTGAAATCCATAGATATTCCTGCACTGAATATTATGTTCCTGTGAAAGCTATTATGCTAGATATATTTTAAACAGTGTGGTATGAACTAATCTATATATATAAAAACATCCAGCATAACTCTGGAACGCCTCAAGCAATTTTAACCAAACTTGGTACACATGACTTATTCTCTGGAAACAAATACTGTGCAAAATGGCTTCTACTGTGCAGCACAATGGAGTTGCCATGTTAACAGCTTCACAGTACTCCACAAGGGGCCTCTTTCTGGTAAGGGGGGAAATCCAATATTCGAAATTACGTTTGGTCTGGACATTTCCCCCTTATAAATAAATACCTGGGCAACGCTGGGTTATCGGCTAGTTATAAATAAAACTCAAGTGACACCCCCCCCTTCCCAATATGGAAAATGTTTCAGGAATATATAAATGTTGGGATTATTTTCATAGCTCTGAAGGAAGGATTAAGGCTAAAAATATGCAACCTAGAATTGTAATAATATCATAAAAGATGGCAAAATTAAAACATGTAGTCTCTGTTTCAGATATAAATTACCAGTGGTGTAACTAAAATGAAATAGAAAGGCTTTGCTGTAGACACTCTATTTCTGGCAGTTTCCATATTTTACTTTCACAATTTCTAATTGTTCAACATGGTTAAGAGAATATGAATACAGATGATAGTAGTGGACAATGGGGGAAGACAGAGGTCTACATTAGTTTAAATTAGTACTTGATGAAATTAAAAATGATACACCAAAACCTTTTAGTGAAAAAAATAAATTAACAGAAAACCACATTGAATCACTCTTCTGTAGAATACTCCTGAAATTTAAAAATGAAGGGATGAAAAAAAATCCCTGAAATCAAACCATTTTTTTTCAATAAAACCCACAATTTCTGAGGTGCATTGGAGAAACAGACCACCCACCGGAGTTGCAAAGAAAAGTCTAAATTAAAGTTTGGCTTCAAGTTTGCCACAGCTAGGCCCAGAATAAATCATTTCAATTTTCAAACAAAGCTGACCCTGTGAGATCACAGAAGGATGGAGCTACTTTCAGTTTTGCACAGAATTCTTATGCAAAAATGCTTTAAACTATCGTGCAAGTGTGGGTAAGATACTTTGCAACTGATTGCAATGCCTAGCCTGTGATTGCTTTTCAAACTATATAGTTATTTAAGTATACAAAAATGCCTCTTTATCATGCTCCGAGTCCCTTTAGGGAGATGGGAGCGGGGTATAAATCTAATAAAATTGGAAATTGGAACAGTAAAAACACTACATTTAAACTGAATTTTCTGTCTTCTTTTCTGCCTCCCCCCCCAATTTTCCTTGCGTCTTCTTTGGAGAAGAATTGGGGGCACCTGGGAATCTATTTGCATGATGTAAGTTTAGTGCATTACATAGGAAATGAGGAGACAAGATCTCATTTTAAAAAGCATGTTCTATTCCCAATCTAATTCTTTGATTTTTTTTAATGTATGTATGCATATATACATATACATATTTTATATTATAGTTCAATAGTTGCCCAATTCACAAGAGTGACTCTGGACAATTTACAATTTCAAGAAACATAAAAACCATAAGGTAATGTAGTTAAGTCTTCAGAACATTAAAAAAACAGGTTAAGAAAAGAACAAAGATAATAGTAACAGTAGTAAGAATAATAACAGAAGCAAGTTAGGCCAACAAACATATTTCTCCTTTAAAAGTTCCACACTTTCTACATGCTCATCCTAATTTGGCATAATGCTTGGTGGAAGAGACATGTTTAGGGGTCTGTGTGGAAGGATCAAAAGGTCAAGAAGGAGACTGATGTTCCATAAGGCAGATAGAGGAGGCATTCCCCTTGGCCCCACTAAGTGGCACTGTTTCATGGAAGAACCTGCCAGTCTCATAGCCTGAGTAGAAAAACTGGAAGTAACACAGTCCAGTATCATGAAGGGCTTTATATATAATAACCAGCAGCTTATTGGGAACCAGTGCAATTTGGGTGTACTGTCCAAAGTTGTGGGGGTACATTTGGGACGAGTTGCAGATTCCAGGTGGTTTTCAGTACAGTGCATGTAGAGTGTATTGGAGTAGTTTAGATGAAAGGTGACTAGGCATGAGACACTGTGAACAAGCTTCCTAATCTTAGAATAAACACAATTGATATATAAGAGAGATTTGTGCAAATGCCTTCCTAGATGCAGTTGTTACCCATTGTTCCAGGAGGAGTTGAGAGCCCAACAGATTAGGAGAAGTTCATAATAAGCCCTGGGGACGCAGTAGTTAGAATGCAGTACTGCAGACTATCTCTGCCCACAGTCTGAAGTTCAGTCCTGATGGGCTCAAATTGACTCAGTGTTCCATCAATAGAATGAGCACCCAGATTGTTGGGGGCAGTAGGCTGACATTGTAAACTTCCCAGAGAGTGCTGTAAAGCACTATCGAGTAGTATGTAAGTGTAAGTGCTATTGCTACTGCTATCATGGGGTGGCAGGTAGGGGGGTGGTATCAATGTGGTCACTAACAGTTGATACTGATGGCACACAATTAAAAATATATTAGTAGACAATTATCAATATAATGAGATAATATATCCACTCGTAATGGAAACAACCACTCTTAATGGATTGGATGTTAGGAAAGAGGATATGGAAGTTTCTTAGAACAGAGTGAAAGAACATGGTATAGAGTGAGACGTCAAGAAACTGTTAAAAACAGGACAGAACATGCAGAAAAACTGCAATTTTTATGAAGAAACCTGGGTTAAGGCAGATCCACCAGCAGAGTGAATGTTATTAAAACTAAAACATAAAATGATTTGGACTGAAACTGAAGTAAGAGAACACTAGAAAGAGTAACAATTGATTTGGGAATGATAATAAATTGAAGATTGGAATTGAAATAATCGCTGCTAAGTGCTCAAGGAAACACCACGAGAATTCTGAAAAATGTAAAAATGAAGAGCTAGATAGTATTGGCACAGAAATGTTAAAATATGGATGTGGTTTGCTTTTGAAGTGGCTCTGTGATTTATTTGTTTGTAAATATGCATCTGTGCCTGAAGATTGGAAGAATGCTGTTATTGTTCACTTGCACAAAAGAAAACTTTACAAGAGTGAATGTGAGATAAACAAACTATCATTCGTTAAGTATGGCTAGAAAATTTTGTTTTGCAGAACGTGGATTGAAAGGGTGCAAGAAATAACAATGCATAACATTTGGAAAGTGCAATGTAGCTTTATGTCTGGGAGAGGTAATCACAGATCAATTTTTTTGCTGTTCATGAAATAATTGAGAAACATGAATAATTACTGTCATAAAATTATTGTTGTATTTATTGTGAAAAAAGTCTGTGATAAAATAAATAGGTGTGAATTATGAATTTTTTTGTGCATGGAGTTGAAACTTGGATGCTGAATAGAGCATGGATGGTACATGATGGAACTAAATTATGTGCGAGAATAGACTGAATGCTTAACTAATGGTGTAATGTTGAACAAGGAGTAAGTGGACCCAGCTTTATTATCCAACTTCCATCTGGTCTCCAACCTTCCCTTTTTGGCGAAGGTT
Organism: Tropidonophis doriae; assembly: GCA_026931265.2. NCBI lineage: Eukaryota > Metazoa > Chordata > Lepidosauria > Squamata > Natricidae > Tropidonophis > Tropidonophis doriae. The sequence goes on from JAPKID020004198.1 coordinate 11,662, forward strand.
GTTGAGAGTGTGGTGGCACGACAGTTCCCTCGTCACCTGGAGGAAATTGATTATCTGGACCCGCGCCAGTCTGGCTTCCGGCCCAGTCACAGCACGGAGACGGCATTGGTCGTGTTGGTGGATGATCTCTGGAGGGCCAGAGATGGGGGTTGTTCCTCCATCCTGGTCCTAT